>CM035159.1:8906405-9152529 GCA_020205615.1 Panax quinquefolius
AATATTTAGAGCACGACCGACTATAGTGAGGTCATTCTGCTTTCAGGTGTACCGAACAAAATGGAAATTAACAGATCAACAAGAAGTCGCTTTTGTTCTCTCGTGATCCGCATCTAAGTAGTTACGGAAAGCATGGTACGCCTTTATTTGTGCTAAGTCGATGCTGCAGGTAGATACGAGTGATGTTATAAATCGACGGCATCGCTGCTTTTCTCGCATCGCACAAAGAAAATCTATAGACGTGGGTCAAGTTATACATGATTCAATCGACAGAGCAACGCAAGGAGGGACCCTGCAGACTACCTCATCCATCTTGATTATCGACTACGCCGACAAGTCGAGTAAAATGGGATGCCGAGGAAGCTACACAACCTCCTTAGCCCCAATCGACCACTCCGCTAAAAAAGTACAAGGTACGGGGCTTGAGGTACACCACACCCGAGAGGGTTAGGTTTCATTATCAGGCCTCCTCCCGAGATCGTAGACGAGCCTAATCAACACCACACGACAATCCTACCGCAATGGAAGTTCCGGGCCACCACCAAATTTTTTTGAAGATATTCACGAGAATTAAGAAATCAAACTAAGGATCGATACGGTGGCTACTCAAGTTCAAAGAAGGTTTTCGACTGGGTGAAAGAAATCAGATAGCCTGCTCAAATACGAAACTGAGATGTATCGTAATCAGAAAAGATTCTTAGAGATGTTCGACCAAGATGAATTCAAATTAAGCGCCCCCTACCAATTTCCACCCTTGTCTGCAAGATTCTCGCAATTTACCCCCGAGGATGAGGTCAATGAAGAAGGAGAGGATATCGACGAGGAATAAGGCTTCGATCTTTCGTGGAAGTCCTCGCCCTAATTTCTTATGTTTTGTTTGTTATATACAATAAGGACATCAGACATGTTAAGTTCTGGGGTGCATTCTTCCGGCCCAAATTGATTCATTTAGTAGTTTTTCATATAGTTTTCATTCTAATTTCTTACAAAAAGAAAAAAAGAAAAGAAAAGAAAAGAAAATTCAAGTATTTCAGATGTTTCCAAACAAGTTAGATAGTTTAAGTCTGTTGCCAAATGATGAGATTGAAATCAAAGTAGACAAGCATAGTATCGACCGCAAGACTTTGTGTGATTTCTTATCATAATTTGAATCTTTACCGCTTGAAACCGATATAATAAGGATAAAGACAAAGAAAATAACTATGCTGACCGCCGAGTCTAAATCGACACAAATGGACTTCTTGAGGATAATACTAGTTCGAATGAATGAAAGACATGAATAAAGTGAGACGACCGAATTTAGACAAAACTTAAGTTTGGGGAAAATTTTGGGATATATAAACTTAAAAAAAAAAAAAAAAAAAAAAAATGAAATGAAAAAAAATAATGTGGCTAGTCTTGTTTCTGTCCTTTGTTATTCGAAAAAGCACGCCCGAGGAGTGTCTCTACACCTAGCGCCCCAAGGTCTTATAAGGTCCGGGAGCTCATTAAAACTCGCTAAGGGGTAAAGACTCATAGCTCAAATAGAATGAGACATCGCATACCATGGTTAATAATAATAAAAAAAAAATGAAAAACTAAAAGAGCAAAAACCCCGTAATGATAAGTAAAACATAAGTATCCCTGATTGACTTTTGAATTTGGTGAATGTTCGACTTTAGTCGATCTAGCTTGTTCGTGAATTTTGTGAGTTTACACTATATGAAGCCTTTAAAGAGATCTATTATGTGTCAGATTTAGCATTATATTAGTTAACATCATTGTGTTGAGCACACGCACTATATCAAGAAAACAGGTAAGATTTGATGATTACTAGGAAATTATTGATCTGTCTTGGTATAATGTACTAGCATGTTTATTGTGATTTCTCTGAGGCTTGACGAATAGATTTTGTTCTGTGTGACTGTTGAAATTTTAGGCATGTAGATAGTTGCATTTGCATTGCATATTTAGCTATTGCATTGTGTTGTGTTGCTTGGGGACAATCAATTGGTTAAGTTTGGAGGTATTTGATGAGTAGGTTTTATACCTATGAATCCGATATTATTAAACTTAATTATTGCTATCTTTAATTGTTTTTTAGTATTTTTTTTATGTGTTTTGTGTTTATTTCTTGTAGGTTGGAGCTGGAGGGACAAATTGGTCATTTGGGAGAAGAAAAAGGTCAAAAAATCATTAAAATTAGAGTTGAGTGGCATTTTTGTAATTACGCTGGTCTGGTCAAGCTTTAGCGTTTGAAATGGCTTCAGGTTGAGCGCCAGCGCTCATAAAGAAGAATTTTTCTACTGCTAAGTGGGTTTTTGAAGCCAAAAAGGAATCTGAATGAGGGCTGAGACCAATACAAATAGGAGAAGACTTTAGAAAAGACGTATCACTTAATTTTTCAAGAGTTTTGCAGAGAGAATAACGAAGAAAAACACAAAGGAGGATTGCAAAGGCTGAATATCAAAGAGATAGTATTTGAGCAAATTCAGAGTTTCTTCTTCTCTTCTCTATTTTTATCTTTTGTAATTATCTGGGATGTTTGGATTATTAATTTGGATGATGTTTTTCTTTATTATTATTATGAACTAAATTTTCATTAAGATTGCAACGGAACTTGGTATGTAGTTTAAATTGAACCTTCCCATTGTATGAAAGTTAGTTTTTATTGAATTGTTTATTATATCTTTTGCTTATTGATTAATTGTTTGGCAAGCAATTATTGTGATAATCTATATAAAATTGGAAGATGGAATATAGATTTAGATCTGGATATAATAACATCTGTTCATATAATCTGAATAGGGTTAATATGATTAGCATATAGGATAGGAATATACCTATGTGTCTTTTGTATCCATTGAAAGAATTTGTGCATAAAACCCTAATTTACTTGATTCACATAGGAATATAGTGAATTAGTTGACTAGGGTGTTCCTTATAATTTTATGTCTTAAGGATCGGAGTTGGGAGGATTTGTTCACGTGTTTTGGAAAAAGTGCGTGAATTTTATAAAGCATTCTTGGATAATGATTCATATTAATTAATTGATTTAAATGGGAAGAAAATTGATTTAAATGAAATACCAAGGGAAGTTGTAATCTTAACCTGTTAAATCTGCAATGACTTGTGAAATTCTGATTTTAATTATTAGTTTTGTTGAGATTAATTTTCAAATCATAAACAATATTTTAAAATAGGATTAAGTGCATTGAAATTAGTAATTGATAAATATTAGTCTATTTCCTCGTGGGAACGATATCCTTGCTTGCTGAATATTACAATTGAACGCGTATACTTGCGTGTTAAAGTGCTATTAAGAAATTAGGCAACAAGTTTTTGGATACTTAACAGTTTTTTTATAAGGAAAATTTCTTTAGACTTTGATAAGTGAACCAATGTGGGACTTAGCTATTAAGGTTTCACTTGGAAGTTTTTATATAAGAAAAACTTTCTTAGACTTTTATAAGTGAACCAATGTGGGACTTGACTATTTAGATTTCACTTGGTAGTTTTTTATAGGAAAACTTCCTTTAGACTATGGCTTCAGTTGGTAGTTTTTAAGTATGTGGGACTTAAAACTTCTTAGACTTTTATAAGTGAACCAATGTGGGACTTGCTATTAAGGTTTCACTTTGAAATCTTTTTACAAGGAAAACTTATTAACACTTTCATAAGTGAACCAATGTTTATAAAGAAAACTTCCTTAAACTTTTATAAGTGAACCAATGTGGGACTTCACTATTAATGTTTCACTTTGAAGTCTTATAAGGAAAACTTACTTAGACTTTTATAAGTGAATCAATGTGGGACTTGGCTATTAAGATTTTATTTGGAAGTCTTTTTATAAGGAAAACTTCCTTAGACTTTTAGAAGTGAACCAATGTGGGACTTGACCTTCATTTGGTTCTCGTCTTACCAACAACCCACATTGTCTAATTTGTGTTCTATTGTCTTACCTCTATTTTATAAATAGGGGAGACCACCAATATAAACTTCATCAAGTCTTAAATATTCTCTTTTTGTGTTATTTAAGCCAATTTTACAAGGCTAAGTAAAGAATTTTATACATAGAGTAAACTTTAAGTCAATTCTACAAGGCCAAGTTAAAATTATTTAAAAAAGTATTTGGATCGGTACAACCGGTTCGGTCCGGTATGTACCGGACCTATAAAATAGGTAATTGGGATCGGTACTGAAAACCGGTTTGTACTGAACCAGTCCCGAACCGGATTTTTTGGTACCGAACCGACCGGTTTAGACCGGTCCGGTTCACCTTAAAAATCGAAAATACCGAATTCGGTGAACACCCCTAATTCGTGCTAGTTTGTTTTGTATTTGGATAAGCCCTTGAATCTCATTACTAATTTCAGTAGTACTTAAGCAATCAGCCTAATGATTAGAGTGGGAATGATATTATTAGACACCAACTCATGTCTCCAGTTTCTTTTGCATCCACATCTAATTATTCAAGGGAAAATGAAATGATTATGTTAGAGAGACTGAATACATGCAAGAGAGAAGAATGAAGTTGAAAACCATAATCCAAACATATAATATAAAGAAGCTCTTCTGGTTGTTAACAGAATATTTAACAACACGACTTTTTCTTTTTTGACCGAATATATTAAAACTGTAATCCGTTACAAAACATGAAAAGATTACTATAGGAAGAAATGAAATAGTAATCCTTTCTAACAACAAGACTTATATATATGATAATAGTAACCAGCTATTTGCTTTTATATATGTAAAGAATTAATGAAGAACTAAAACATTCAAAGTTACCACTATCCCCATGCCAAAAACCCAGAAACTCCCAAATCAAGCAGTTCTTTACCCATCTTGGCAAGCAACAAATGTAACCACATCTAAAAGTAGTTACACTTGCAACTTGTGAAAAACAAGTATATCTATGTACAAAAACTAAGAAACGGCTTTATTTCCTTTTGAATCTAATATTTAACTGTGTTTATACAAAAAGAAAAGACCCAAACATGAAAATAAACACCACTCATATACAACTTTTGAATCTAATATTTAAATGTGTTTACTGAACTACAGGCCCATAATTCTAAGAGTTCAAAGAAGCTTTTTCTGATTATAATAATAGTGACAGCAAAAGTGCAATTCACTACCCAACATTGCAATTCAAATGCAATTTACTACTCTTAAGAAATTCGAAACAAAACGCTAGAACTTCCAAAATCTAAAATAAACAAACAAATTCAGTAAGGCTAGAAACAATAAGCCCTGTGCCACTACAATTACAAGCCATTTTGGTCCAAAATAAACAATAACATATGAATCCAAAAACAGTATTACTTTTACTTTCTTCGGAAAACAGAAAAAACAGTTTTTAACTCAATGCGCCCAATAGAGGATACAACACCTAAAAGTTTCAGTACTATATTGATGCAAAACATTTAGTATAATACATACATCTCTATATATCATGAAGACTATAATTTTTGTCACCACCGGCCTCCAACTACCGGCGGAGCTCAAGGACTACCAGCTTAAGCTCGATCTGGCGCTTGCGTTCGTGCTCAATAATCTCCTTATTGGTGGCGCAGGGCACGATTCTCTCGCGATTTATCGTTCGTGGATTTGGCGACGGAGAACTTGTTGCCCTAACTGTGGTCGGTGGTTCCCCATCCCAGCGGGGTTTGTAATCCGATTCCGTTGTACATTTAGGTGAGAAAATTCAACAAGAAA
This sequence comes from Panax quinquefolius, assembly GCA_020205615.1. Taxonomy (NCBI): domain Eukaryota; kingdom Viridiplantae; phylum Streptophyta; class Magnoliopsida; order Apiales; family Araliaceae; genus Panax; species Panax quinquefolius. The sequence goes on from CM035159.1 coordinate 8,912,106, forward strand.
AGAAAGCCCCAATTCGATTGGAGTTTCAGTGACGACTCAAAATCGAAAACCTAAAAATCTATTCTATAGTGAATTCAGGCGTATATTAATCTCTCTATATATATCGGACGGGCGGGTTGGTGAACGGGTTTTCGGGTGGGTGAAAATGGAAAATTTAAATAAACTTTTGGATAAAAGGATTTATTACCAACTAAATTTATTATTTGATAGTTCAGATAAATAATAGTAATTGCTTATTTTTGGACGTGGAGAATAGGGATGTTCATTTGGATCGGTTTTTTCGATTTTTCGGTTTTCCGAACCGGTCGGTTCGGTATAAAAAAGAACCGGTCCGGTTCAGTACAAAAAAACCGGTATATACCGATTTTTCGGTACCGGTTTTGGTTCGGCGTTTTTGTGGTTCGGTAAAACCAGAACCGAACAGGTATTACCGGTTTTCTACTTTTTTATTATTTTTAATAATTTATTAATAATAATAATAATAATAATAAAATAATGATTATAATAAAATAATGATTATAATAATAAAAATAATAATAATAAAATAAAAAAAATAATAAAATAATAATTATTATATTAATTTTTCGGTAATGAGATCGAACCGGCGCCGTGATCACGGTTTCCATGATTCAATATCTTCAATCCAACCTGATTCGTCGATATTTGTCCTGGTCTCTTGGTTTCGACCGTTTTTACTGATTGAACACCCCTAGTGGAGAATAATTAATAATTGCTTCCATTTACAATAAAAAAAAAGATACTCTAACCTTGAATTTTCTTTAAATAAATAGCAAGCATTCCTTCCATTTTTCTTAATTACCAATTTACAAAAAGCAAAGCAAGCTTTCTTGCTTACATATTCTTTTTATAAGCTTTCTAAGGCTCTCTTCTAAATGAAGAGAAAATTGGTCTAGTTATTAAGAGGGCAAAGGTCAAAAAATGCTCTTGACATTTTTTTCAAAATTTCATTTTTACCCTAAACCTTGACGTTATAAATTTTGAGTCAATTGTGCCCCTGTTGTTAATGAACCTACCAACTAGATTAACTCTGCTTGCACCTAGACATTTTTTGCTGACTAAGCTCTTTCTCTCTCTCTTCATTATCATTAAATCTGAAGCAGAACAGGGAATTCTTCCAATCAAATAAAAAAATCCTTTTATGTATCACTGGACTTCATCAAACAGATTCACAATTCATCCTCAGCCTCAAACCCAAATTACAAAACCATTATCAGTATGTATCAAGGCTGATCATCCAACAAAGTTTGAAATTACTAATACTTTTGGGGATAAGCCCTTGAATCTCATTACTAATTTCAGTAGTACTTCAGCAATCAGCCTAATGATAAGAGTGGGAATGATATTATTAGACACCAACTCATGTCTCCAGTTTCTTTTGCATCCACATCTAATTATTCAAGGGAAAATGAAATGGGGAATAGATGATAATATTAGAGAGACTGAATACATGCAAGAGAGAAGAATGAAGTTGAAAACCATAATCCAAACATATAGTATAAAGAAGCTCTTCTGGTTGTTAACAGAATATTTAACAACAAGAATTTTTCTGTTTTGACCGAATATATTAAAACTGTAATCCGTTACAAAACATGAAAAGATTACCATAGGAAGAAACGGAATAGTAATCCTTTCAAACAACAAGACTTATATATATGATAATAGTAACCAGCTATTTGCTTTTATATATGTCACAAAGTAAAATTAAAAACTAAACAAAAGAATTAATGAATAACTAAACAAAGAATATATGTCACAATGCATAATACAGAACGCCGTTTAGATTTGAAATTGGACAACCAAAAACCAACTGAAAATATCAGTAGTATACTCAACTTAACTGGATCCTGCCTCCAAAATGCAAACGTTCATACAAACAATAGCAGTATTTCTTAGGACTATGCCTGAGGCTATTTGGGACCAAAGGACTAGATTATAAAAGCTAATCAAGTGAAAACTGGAATATAGATCAAGGACACAATTCTAACCAGCCACATACCTCATATCCAGTTATATCACAAATTTTCTTGCATGGGTGCATAGAGGGTGGTGTCTCAATATTAACATCTGCAGAAATAAAATCAAGATGGCGTGTAAAACTTGACAATGTAAAGTGCCATTAAATGAAAATAAAAAGTATTGACTGCTGAAAACTTAAAACATGACATATAGAAAGAACTGAATATATTAAAGAACAAACAAAACCTAGCACCGACATTCAAGAATTCATAGACAATATATTACATACAAAGTGGACATCAACCCCAATATCAATCTGTTAGTACTCCGTGCACAAGGTTTGGCAAATAGCAGAGCCTGGGGAATGTAAGATGTAGGCAATCTTACCTCTATTTAGAGAAAGGTTGTTTCTAGGACTTGAACACTTAACCAAGCATTTTAACAAGTAAACAGTCAACCATCACACCAAGCATGACCCTCTCACCATTAATCTGGTAACTGGCATTATTAACTACTTTATTAATTCAATATTTAGACTATAGTTGTATTACACTCCTCATTCAACACGTTAAATTTTATTGTAAAACAGGTCCGTTCATCCTCCAGATTTTTGTTTGGCAACTTTCTAACATACAAATACATCTGAATTGCATATTAAAAAGAAGATACTTTAGATGTTTCCAGTGTCTTCCTCTAGATTGCCCCTTTGGGAATTTCTCATACATTTGAACCTTTTTAAAGCTTTTAGATGAGTCGGCAATACTATCTCTGCTTCAATCACTTCTGGCTCCATCTACAATCACAAACTTTCTCAATCAACACATATCCATTCTCTCATACACACAATCAATCAACCCATTCTTATTACAGAAATGTACAACTACAACAATTATTTCTATTTGATATCCAACAAATAAAAATAGTAATGGCACAGCCCTTGCAAGGAATGATATGTCCCGCAAAGTAACCACATCCCCATCAATCATCACACTACTTTATTTTTATTACAGTAACATCTAAATTTTCTGTCTTTCCAATGAACAACTAATAATTTGCCATCATATGAAAAAGGAAAAAAACAGTAATTTTGAAGTCCATGTAAACTAAGGTATTAAACAAGGCCAAAATGCAAACAAGAACCAAAACCAGAAGTAAAATCTAAAACTAAATTGTAAAACAAACGCCCAACAAAGGTATACCACAAAAGAAATGTAAAATGCTAGTAATCCACCTCTTCAAATAAATTAATTCATTTCTCTTCTTTTGAATTATCTAAAGCATAATATTAGAAACCTTTCTTAACAGATGAGACAAAGTTTCCTTCTCTAAAACTATCAATAAATAATGAAACGTAAAAGCTACAAGGACATGAGATATTGAACTCGAATGGTAGAAAATTAATGATTTTCAAGACTAACTACATTGAATCAGGGGAAAATATAGTCACCTATCTACGGTTCCTTCTTAGCCCCACAATGGATTTCTAGACAGAAATCTACCTATAAAAGGTAAACAAATGGTACACAACCTCTTTCACATTACCACGCAATTGAAACATATGGGAAAGTTCTAAAGTACCACCTACTACCAAGGGATCCACTTATTTCATAGCTACTATTCATTGAAGTTTATTAATAGGGGATTTCATTTTACCAAGTCCTATAGACCCTTATTCCATTTGTTTCCTTGATTAGGTTCGTCAATCAATGTCTTGAAAGAATTATATACTCCCTCCGTATCATATTAACTAACAAAATTATTGAGGTGTTCCCAGTTTGGACATTACTACGTGCACAAAACAAATTTGCGTTGAGTTTAATAGCGTTTGTAATCTTTGCGTTCAATTTAAAAGAATTTTGCAATGAATTTGTAATGGGTACTTGAAATTTCATTGTTAAGTATGAATTAGTTACAAAAATCTTCACGTGTGTATTCATCTCCGGGTGTGTAAATAATAATTTTACAATTATTTACAAATTTGTAATTTTATATGTATAATATAATTTATTGAATCAAAAAGAAATTCATGCCAAGTAAATATGATGAATGGCCTTTAAAATCATTTTTAATTGTTATAAAAGATAATACATATTTAATTTCGAGAACGACCGTGTTAATAAATTATACAATTCATTATTCAAACTAGCCTCGGATATCAACTAGAATATTATAATTTCAAGTAAAAAAGTGGTATCATATAATCCCTTTTAAGGTATCATATAGTCTTATTTTAAGAAATAATCCATAAAATTAAATAACAAACATGAAATAAAATAGCACTTAATGGTAGTGAATTAGTACATATAGTCCTATTCCATCCATTTGACAAACAAACAGCCATAGAGATTACATCAATTTCAAAACAATGCAGATCCAATAGGGTTGTAAGCACAAGCATCTCTAGTCATGGTAACAACTGAACCTTTCAGCAATTTAGAAAACAACTGATGAACTTCATCAATTCATAAAAATATATTTAACTTATTATTGATCCCAACACTCAACGAGCAATTAATCAAAAGCATACACATACGCAAAGGTCATTGATTGTACAAACTGCGAGGATTACCAAATTTCACAGGCCTCGGTCAAGAGAAACTTCATCATCAGGGTCTTTTTGACTTGCAACATGTACTCTATCACTCCTCAAGTGACTTTTCTTCTACATCAGTATCTCCATACTGACAATTTTGAAAGATATTGACATAGTTACCACACCTAAGTAAATGTATCAACAGAACATCATTTGTTCCCCGAGTCCCAACTTCATACAAATATTTTAATTCAATAGAGCTAAGTAAGGACATACGCTGAGCCTTCAGTGCCTATGACTTGGTAAAGTCTCTTGTTATGCAAGGCCCAAAATAAGTCATAATAAAGGTCACACGTCTTTAGCAAAACAGTGACCCAAGTCAGGGACTGATATTCCACTTGAAAGATGAGCTAAAAATTGTATGCTATGTCTATGTCACTATATAAGTACATAAAAAAGAGGAACATGACAAACATACTTCATTGCTATCTCTCCATCCAAACAAGTAAGATCCTGAGCCACGTATTTTCTTTTGAGACCTTAATGCTTCAACATGTCATTTTTGTCTTTCAGCAGCCTGTTAATCACAAAGATGGAATATTTAGGAAAGGGAACAAATACATAAAATAAGCAGTGGAGAATAAGAAATCCAGTAAATTTTTACCTGCAAGCTAAAGAGCATAAAAATATTGGCACACAAGTATATGAAGTTGTACAGTAAAATAACACAATCACTGAGAGCAATATGTATCTACATCTCGCATCTAACAGGAGCATCATATATTATACAAAAATAGTGGAACAAGGAATAAAGACCAAAAGAGTTCTAGGAATTCACTTTCTTAATTAGAATAAAAGGAACATAAAGGAACAAATTGAAGCTACACTGGGAAAAAACATTAGTATATTTAGTCTTTGCTACTCTTATCTGAAAATCCAGGCCACTTCCCTGCTATCTAACTATGACAAGATTTGGTACATTGCTTTTGAAAATTGAAAGTGGACTCTCACATTTTGGGGACAGAGGGAGTATTAGTTTCAAATGTTGAGGAAGTATGGTCATCCAAAAGAGGCAATGTAAATATTACGATACTACCAAACTGAGGAAAGAGAAAACTAATCAAAGTGTGGACACATAACCACACCCTACTCATATTCTGCTCTTTAACTAAGATGGAAACTGATGCATCTTCGATAAAATTGTTTTAGGAAGTTAAAAGAAATATACAAATTCAATCTCATAAATTGAAATTTATTTAAGCCACTGCATAAAGAAGATATAATGATGCCAAAAAAATGAAAGCAAAAGTTTCGGTATAGATAAAACCTTTCGGAGTTTTGTCAATACTGAATCTTCTAATTCCTTGTATCTAGCACCAACAAGATTACTTAATTTTGGACTCTCAGATTCCACAGGTTGCCGGACACTTTGGAAAGGAGCAACTACAGTTGGCTGAAGAGGAAGGACTAGAAGAGGAATTGAAAGATCACCTCACACACTCCCGGTGGCAGCCACCTGCAAAATGGGAAATAACATTTCAAAACTCCACATATTGTGGTAAGAGGAATATTATATATATGTAATGATGAGTAATTTTAGCCCTAGGCATGTAGGTATCAAACTTACAACGGCATCTTTTGAGGCCATAACAATAAAAGCCGATCCTTTCTTCTTATTAGAACTTCTGATGACCACGTCTTCAACCTCACCGAACTCCTCAAAACACTTCCCTTGATCTTTGAGCACTATAATCCTCGCCAACCTTCTCCCAAGATACCTTGAGCAACTTTTCCTTATCTAACCCTGACCACCAAATGTACTCTCTTTTATCCCTGTCGATGTCCCTTTCTTTAGTGTCGATGCAGCAGATTTTGCTTTATCAGTTTTGCATGGCACGGATTCTAGCAATCTCTTCCCTAAGTTTTCTAGCAATTATTTCTTCCTCATCGCGAGCTTTTGTGGTTGGGTCAGGAGAAAATGCAGCTCGCTCTCTTTCTTCAAGATCTGGCATCATCTTTCGACGCTTGGAATTTTGTTGTGATTGACGCTGAAGCTTTTCGCGTTTAACTCGAAGGAGATCATCAAATAGCTTTCTAGCTTTTTCATCCTTGAGGATCTCATATGATGTCTTGAGCTTCTGAAAGTTCTCATGTGCATTTGGGTCATTCAGTCTCTTGTCCGGATGCAATTCCAAAGCCTTTGAGCGATAGGCTTTTGAAATTTCTTTTTCTGAGAGTTTGGCCCCTTCGCATAATGATCCACCTCCATTTCCATATTCTTCTGCCGATTCACTATTCAAAAAGAAAAACAGAAGTCGTTAATAAACAAGAAAACAATGAAACATCACTACAACATCACTACAAGTTTAGTATCTATAGCTTTAATAATATTATGCTCATAATATTCAAATAGATTCAAGTTCAGCTTTCTCGGATTAGGAACCACTCCATTATACATATCCTCCAAATTTTCCAATACGCATTTAGCGACACAAATATGACATTCAGCAACACTTTTAGCGACACAATTGTTTGCGATAATTTTTTTTAGAGCTGGTCTAGTACTTCGGGGCAGTAACTAAAAGTGGAAGCAGACATACATAGTCTGTTGTTATAGCGTAAGTAGTCATGTCCTGAGTACGACTTCACTTGGCCTTCTAAGCTTCCTAATCCAGCTTTCTCTATGTGACCGTCTAAACAGTATCCGTGTCTCAATACAGCAAGCAAATTAAATATTGAAAGAGGAAGTGCTAAGGAGCACATATACGTATAGGATTAGCAAACGCAAATATGTAATTTTCAAATATATATACTACATATCAACTACAATCACATACCTAATGCAGTTCCAGCTATGTTCATATACCTAATCCATGTTCATATACCTAAACATATCAAGTATCAAGTTAATACAGTTCCAGCTACATGTTCATATGCCTAATCCCTGTGATACACATGTAGACTTGCTGCTGCTGTTAGACTCACAGAAGATTATGCAACTCCAAACAAATTTTAGACAGCTTAGTCTATCATTCCACTTGGCTCCCAGTTTTCCACTTTTTTAGCAAGTTCTTTTTCACTTTTTAATTAATCAATATCGACACACTAATTAGCTCATGACTTAATATAATCATCACTGGTGATTTCTTTTCTGATCAGTATAAAGTAACTCATTTAGAAATTTCATCAAACATGTACAGTATAAACTGCCAACTAATTAAAAACAACATATAAATCAATAATCAAAGTTAATGAAAAGTAGAGACTATACCCCTCATCATCAATTAACACCTCAATTCAAACAACTATCTAACTACTGATAAAGAAAACAATCATTTCTCTCCTAAATATCTTGAACACCAATATTTCTCTACAAATGTCAAATGGGTATAAACTATGTAGCTAGGAAGAAGTAAACAAATCAATTATTTTGTTATATGTATCAACACTCCCCTCCCCCCAAGTCCCAATCAGCAAATGTGAATAGATTGCACAATACTCAGGTTAAGCAGAACCCAATTGTTAAGCAGAACCCAAGTTAAATCTATAAAAACAGAACCCAAGTTACTGTCATTTGTTAAAATTAAGCTGCTCGCATATTCCTAATTAAGCAAAACCCAGTATACAACTATTCATTCAATCAATCAATCAATCAAACATTTGAACCACATAAATTAACAAAAAATAGAATTGAATCGAAACCCACAGGCTTGGAAACTAAAGTCAAAATTAAAGAGGTAAAGAGAAGAAAAACCACGTACCAAAGATTCACATAACATAATACACATATATCAAATATGTGGTCTAGGGTTTGGTACCTAACAGCAATCCTTAGAAGGAGTACCAGGAGAAACAGCCGCGGAGGGAAGGAGGGAGAAGCCAAGAAATTGACGGATAGAGAGAGAGCAGAGCTCCAATTAGCCGTTTACTTGTGTTTACGTAAGAAGAGAATTAAGAGATCGGGTTATTTAGGTTGAGGGGTGTAAAGATGTAATTTAGTAAAATAGAGAGGGGCAAAATAGATATTAAATTTGGTTAAATCAACTTATTAGGAATGACTTATAAGTCATTTTTAAATAAGTTATAGATTATTGTTTATTTATTTTGACTTAAAAATTAACTTATAAGTTAAAAAATAAGTATTTGTCAAACACCTTAACAGTGACAAATGACTTATAAGTGGGTTTGATCAACTTATAAGTCATTGCCGAATCGAGCCATAGAGACTTATCTCTGGACCAACTTATGAAGACAACAAACTTAGAACCCGTTCGACAACTTCTTATTTTAAAATGACTTAAAGTTAAAATATAAGTTGACTTATAAGTTGTTTTAAGTTGTGATTTATAAGTAAACCGTTTGACATCAATTTGACTTATAAGTCAAAAATTAAGTTAAAACAAGTTATGAAGGTATTCGGCTCATAATAACTTATAAGTTAAAATCAAATGTTAAGATTACTAAAACGGACATTAATAAAAAGAGAAGTAAAATAGAAGATAGGAAAATAGACATTATATTTAGTCAAACTAACTTATTTTAAAATGACTTACAAGTCGGCCATTTTAAAATAGGTCACAAATACTTGCTTTTTTTTTACTTAAAAATCAATTTATAAGTACAAAAATAAGTCCTTGGCGAATAGATGAATAGTGACAAATGAACCAACTTATAAGTCATTGTCTAACAGACTCTTAATTGAAGAAATATTTAAAGAAGTGTGAAGGAAAGAATCAAATAATCAATCTTATTACCAAAAAAAGAAGAAGCAGATTGATATGAACCTAGAGAGAGAAGAGATTGATTGCAGTACAGAGAGGGAGAGTAGCAGATAAGAAAATTTTAGGTTCAAAGGGTAAAATTGTCGTTTAGAAAAATAATGGAGGGTAGAGTTTTATTACGTTTGGTCAAAGATGCTTTTATAAAATGACTTATAAGTCATAAAATAAATCACTTTCAAACACCTTTACAGTTAAAACAGAACTTATAAGTTGATTTGACTAACTTATAAATTATTGTCGAATAACATCTACATACATATATATATATATAGAGAGAGAGAGAGAGAGAGAGAGAGGGCCGGTCCGATAGTTAAGCCATTAAACAATTGCTTGATGCCCCAAATTTGAGAAAGCACCAAAATTTTAATAATCCATATATATGTTAGAGCCAATTAAAAAGTCCAAATTTTTTTTCCAAGCAAATCAGTAGCTACAAGTACAATAATACTAGTTTGATCAATAATTTTGCATCTAAAAAAGAGAAAAATGAAATTCTATTTTTTTTTAAAAATATCATAGATATTAATTTAATTTAGTATTGAATGGTTAAAAAAAAGGCCCGATTTGACTTGAGGCCACAAATTATGGATTAATAATTGGCAAATACCATCTTTACCTTCCATTACAATAATGAAGGGCTTATGATTAAAAAACATTTTTCGCCATTCGCTATAAGTACTAGCGGATGGGATTAAAGTTTTGTTTGGATGATTATGCCCCCATCAAGCCAAACAAAACTTTAATCCCATCCGCTAGTACTTCTAAGAGTTGACGAAAACTGTTTTTTAATCATAATATCTTCATTATTGTAGTGGAAAATAAAAAAATATATTTTATCAATTTTTAATCTATAAAGAAATAGATCTTATATATATATATATATATATATATATATTATTAGAGAGAACAATTAGTTTTGGACTCTTTGGTCACTCAAAATAATTTTTTTTGATCTTAGTTTTCGTTACCCCTAATTTATATAAAAGTTATCACAAGTTAAAAGAAAACTACATAACAGTTTTTAAAATTAGTGGGAAAGTTACATTTATTAATTTTATCTATTTTTTCTTATATTATATTTTTGAAGATCACTAAATATATTTTAAAAATAATTTACTATCACATGCATCGATGTGCATGCAAACTAGTATATTATTAAAGGAGAGCACAAAGTTATGTACTTTTAGAATCTTTAGTCTCTCAAAACAATAATAATATTTTTTCTCGACCCTAATTTTAAATTACCCGACAGTTTTTAAATTTAGTGAAGAGGTTACATTTATTATTTTATCTATATTTATCTTATACTTTAAAAATAATATACTATCACATGCATTGTATGTGCAAAAAAATAATTGTTTTAAATGAAATTGTGTCATATTTTTAACCGCTACATATATAGGATAGTTATTTGGTTAAATCTAACTTCCTTTCTCTCTCCCACCTTTTAGCTCTAATTTTTCTCATATATTTTTTTTCGTCCATATTTTAAAACTATTATTCAAATATATTTTTTAAAAAATAAAGAGTAAAATACACCCACACCCCTACAGATTATTATAATAACACTCACTACACCTCTAATTTTTCAAATAACATTCACTACCCCTACACATGTTTATTATTGACCAAATAAGTGAAGTTACGTATTTATCCTCATGTTTTACTATTTTAAATATAATAAATTTATACTTATTTTGCTAATGACAAAAGTACCCTATTTTGACTTATATTATCAAATTACATTCTCCACTCTTAAAGCACTAGTCACCGTTGTCATACAGGGGAGGAGGGAGGAGGGAGGAGGGAGGAGGGAGGAGGGGAGAGTGGGAGGGAAAGTTTTTGCCGTGAAGGAGATGATCGAAGGAAATTAACTTGTCCGGCTACGATCGAAGTTTTTTGGGTTGAAGGTATACATGTTTTTCCCCATTGTCGTCTCTACAAACGCTTGTTACCACTCGATTCGCTCGATTTTAAACCCTAGCTAGATTATGAAATCAACCTTGTTTCACACTTGATGAAACCCCACAAGAGCACTGCTCTATCTTTCAGTTACTCACTATCATGAAAATTAATTATTTGTATCCACATAGATAATCACATCTATATATATATATATATTATATGTATGTGTACAGATGTTATCAACTAATGTGGGAACAAAGAATTTGGGTAAAGAGAAAGGAATTCGATTTCAAGGAAGGGAAAATGTTGTCATGACAAGATCGAACGGTGATGGTTGGCTTGTTTATCCTACAAAAATAATGGTAATCCAATTTCAAATGTGAGATATTTTACGCGTAATTAGTTTTAAATAAAGCATGCATATTTTTAATGAAAGAATATTTTCTATATTGTTTACAGTTTGACTATATATATATATATATATATATATATATATATATATATATATATTCTGGAAAAAAGGCAATTACGAAACTATAATAATGCCTTGTTAATATACATGATTGTAATTTATAGAACCGCAGTAAGCTATTTTGTAAAAACAAAGATAAATCTGTTCGCATATACAGTTTATCTAGGTTATACGTAATCCTTTCCTCAACTGTTTATAAATAAAAGAAAGAGATTAATTTACCGATTCACCAGTCATCTTCTTTAAGTTTCTTCTTTCCGTTTAAATTTTGTTAAGAAACTTATTCCGCTGTCAAATGGTATCAGAGCCACACGATTGGTTCTTGGTTCTGTTGGTGGTTCCCGGTTCAAAACAGTTAGCCTAGCTTCTAAATGTTTATTCAAACTTTTGCTTCTTTTGCTACATCCTTAAATCACCTAGCTTACTGTAAAACACCTAAGATCGCCATAAGTCCCGTTATGCCGTTGTAAGTCTCCAGTTTGAGTTAAGCGGAATGACAAAAGACAAATTTTTGATTAATCAGTTAAGACGAAGTAGACTGTTTAGATCGAGTTCACTGATAGATCAAGGCCAATCGAGTGATCCTTTACGTCAGACACAGTCTAATTTGTTTTTAAACAAAACTTTTTACAAAATTTATGAAATTTTGAAGATGTTGACCAATTGTTCGGTGAAAAAATTTTCTTCTCTTTATAAACCTAATTTTTCGGGGTAAAAGGGAAAATCCTGGATAAAAATTTTGGGGTTGAATAGTATAGGGATGGTGATCCATCTGAGAAGATGATCAACAACACCTCCTAAGACCGGCGAAGAGACGGACCGATCGGTCAGCAACAAGAGATGGCTCCATAAGTCATCATCGACTTTTAGCAAAAGCGAGAAAAGTAACAACAACAAAGATTCTTGTTGTCCCCGATCATCGACTTTTACTTTAAGTAAAATGCTTTTACTTTTACCTTAGTAAATGTAAATGTAAAATGTTTTTACTTTTACTTTTACTTTAAGTAAATTACTTTTACTTTAGTAAATGTAATAGTGAATCATGCGTGATTCAATAGTAATTTACTTTTCAATTTTCTATTTAAGTAACTCGAAGTGTTTAGAGTTACTCAGGCTTTTCTTTTGTAAGAAAACTCACCTGAGGTCCTCTCTCGCTTTCTCTCTAGGAACGAAGAAGAAGCTTGTTGCTTCCTTTTTCTAGTAAGATGAAGAAGTTCTTCTTCATACTTCTCTTCCATTTACGAGTTTATCTAGGTTATACGTAATCCTTTCCTCAACTGCTTTATAAATAAAAGAAAGAGATTACTTTACTGGATTCACCCAGGTCATCTTCTTTAAGTTTCTTCTTTCTGTTTAAATTTTGTTAAGAAACTTGTTCCGCTGTCAAATGGTATCAGAGCCACACGGTTGGTTCTTGGTTCTGTTGGTGGTTCCCGGTCCAAAACAGTTAACCTAGCTTCTAAATGTTTATTCAAACTTTTGCTTCTTTTGCTCCATCCTTAAATCACCTAGCTTATTGTAAAACACCTGAGATCGCCATAAGTCCCGTTATGCCGTTGTAAGTCTCCAGCGCAGGAGCAATTTAGGCTAAGGGAATCATTAGATCTGTAGGTATGAGTTTACATAAGGTAAGACGGACACAGTCTGATTTGTTTTTAAACAAAACTTTTTACAAAATTTATGAAATTTTGAAGATGTTGACCAATTGTTCGGTGAAAAAATTTTCTCCTCTTTATAAACCTAATTTTTCGGGTAAAAGGAAAAATCTGGATAAAAATTTTGAAATTTGAATAGTATAGGATGGTGATCCATGTGAGAAGATGACCAATGAAGACCTCCAAAGACTTAAGGAGAGACGGACCACCATCGGTCAACAGAGATGGCTCCACAAGTCATCATCAGCTTTCGGGAAAAGAAGAAAGCAGTCAACAACAGTATCATTGCTGTCCCCCAGTAAATCAGCTTTTACTTTAAGTAAAATGCTTTTACTTTTACCTTAGTAAATATAAATGTAAAATGTTTTTACTTTTACTTTTACTTTTACTTTAAGTAAATTACTTTACTTTGTACTTTTATTTTAGTAAATGTAATAGTGAATCCTGCGTAATTCAATAGTAATTTACTTTTCAGTTTTCTATTTAAGTAACTCGAAGTGTTAAGAGTTACTCAGGCTTTTCTTTTGCAAGAAAACCTCACCTGAGGTCCTCTTCTGCCTTCTCTCTCGAAACGAAGAAGAAGCTTGTTGCTTCCTTCTTCTAATAAGATGAAGAAGTTCTTCATAATTCTCTCTTCCATTTACAGTTTATCTAGGTTATACGTAATCCTTTCCTCAACTGTTTATAAATAAAAGAAAGAGATTACTTTACCGATTCACTGGTTATCTTCTTTAAGTTTCTTCTTTCTGTTTAAATTTTGTTAAGAAACTTATTCCGCTGTCAAATGGTATCAGATTTTGATATTCCCATTAATAATCAATTAAGAGTTATTAAAAAAGAATTCGTATTAGATTGGGACAATCTTGTACAAGATTTCAATTCCAAGTCTAATAAAGAAAAAAGGCATCTATTCAGATCTAATCACCCCACAGAAAAGGAGCGTGATAAGATTGTAAATAGATGGAAAAAATTTATTATTAACGAAAAATTAAACATTACGTTTTACGATTGGTATGAGCAATATCAAAGTAAGTGTAACGTTATTACTAAAACATAGTGGATTAAAGAAGATAAATCCAAAGTCTATTCTAGTCACCCCCCTTTAGAAACTGTCCTAATTTCAGTAAAAAATACATTTGTTGTTGCTAGTCCATTTAAAATTTCAGATAGTAACAAAGATGATAAAAAAATTATTGAACAACTGAATTTTAGCAATCAGTATCTTGCAACTGTAGGTAAGCAATTAGACCGTATTGAAGAAAAATTTGAAGAAAATATGATTAAAAAACCCGATTCAAAAATTGAACAGCCTCTATTAAAATTACCAGAAAATAGAAGTAAATTAGGTTTGCCTAATAACGACGGCATACTTACTCGATCTATCGATGAGTTATTTAAAAAACTAAAAAATGAACCCAGTTCGAGTGGCACTATTGCTACTATTGATCAGCTTAAAACCGATATTGAAAGTAGTAGTCAATCAGATCATTCTGATATTGTTTCAATACCAGATTTTAACGATTAGTTAAACAAATTAACAGTTAAAATTTTTAGCATAACCAGAAATTGGTATTCTAGACCAACTCCTCCGGATTTACAGTTCAAAGAGAGAAATCTAGATAAACAGTTTTCTGTTTCATCCAATAAAATTTACGAATGGAACATTGATGGGTTTAGTGAACAAGAAATTCTCAATAAATTGAATCACATGTCTATGGTAGCAAATAGTTATATAACTAAATTTAACAATCTGACTCAGCCAAACATTGTTGAGTTATTAGTTAGTGGATTCACAGGTATTCTTAGGTCTTGGTGGGAGAAACATCTCACAGAAGACACTAGGTTATCTATAATCCATGCTGTCTAGTTAGATGCAGACGGCAAGATGAAGATGTTGGTGTTGGTCCGCCTGATGGAGTTAATACATTAATATTTACCATAATAAAACATTTTGTTGGTACCCCTAGTAACATAACGGAAAGGATTCACGACCAGTTAAGTAATCTCACTTGTCCCACTCTAAGTGACTTTATATGGTACAAAGATGTTTTTACTTCCAGAGTTATGATGCGCAATGACAGTAATAAACCATTCTGAAAAGAGAAATTTGTCAATGGTTTACCGTCATTGTTTGCACACAAAGTTCGTGAAGAATTAAGTAAAAACTTAGGATATATTGATTATGATAATCTCACTTACGGTGACATAATCAGATATATTCAAAAAATTGGATTAAAAATGTGTATTGACTTTAAGTTAGCCAAACAAGCTAGTAAAGACAAGAAGAAAGCCAAATATGAGTTAGGCACATTCTGTGAACAATATGGTTTACCCCCTGTTGCTCCCTCAAGAAGGAAGCACAGACTTATTGTTTCTCATAAGAGTAATAGGCATCACAATAAAAAACGAAGTCATCACAGAGATAAAAACCAAGATAGTTATTATAATAAACCCAAACCTATAAATAAAAATTATAATAAAAAGTCTAAATCTAAAAAATATGACAAAAGTAAAATTGTTTGCCACAATTGTGGGCAGAAAGGTCATTACAAAAATGAATGTAAAATAAAACAAAAATTAAGTCAATTAAATATTTCTAGTGAAGACACTGAACATATATTAGAGCTAATGAGAATTGAGAATGACGTCAGTAATGATGAAGGTTCTAATATCCCTTACTCTAATAATAACAGTAATGAAGAAACAAGCAGTGACACTGAGGAAGTCACTGTTTGTGCAGATAATTGCAATGAAAATTGTTGCATTAAAAAAGTTAATGTGATTAACAAAGAAGATGAAGAAAGTTCTTTGTTAATTGACCTAATTAGTAAAATCACTGATCCTAGGCTAAAGGCTCAGTACACAAAACAGTTAAAAGATTTATTAACCAAAGATAATAAACATAGCGATAAGTTTATTAAAGCTAAAGAAAAACCAATTTTTAGTCTTAATAAAACTTTAGAAAGATTTAAATCTCCAGATAAAGAAGTTACTCTTCCAGAATTAAATCAAGAAGTTAATAAACTCAAAAAGGAGATTAATAATTTAAAATTAGAAGTTTATAATTTAAGAAAAGATTTTGATGACAAAAAGTCTGATCTTCAGATCAACGATTCCACGTCTAGTGATGAAAATCACGATGAACCAGAATCGTCTGGTGCTAAAGAAGAACCAAATCTATTTGTACAAGGTCTTTCACTTAAAAGAATTAAGGATATTACCATTCAGAAATGGTATGTCTCTATTAACTTAGTTGTTGATAAAAGCTTCTCTATACAGCTTCCTGCCTTGGTTGATACAGTCTGATTTAAACCGTATGTGAAGGTTTAATCCCAACCAAATACTATAAGAAAACCAATTTAAAAACTTAATTCAAATTAATGGTAGTCAAATGGAGATAAAATATAAATTACCTAAGGTTCATATCATCGGGATAGTATGTGTTTTAAAACATCATTTGTTTTAATCCGTAACTTTCTTGACAAGATAATTTTAGGATTACCATTTATATATTTACTTCTGCCCGCTTACTACTAGTAATGAAGGCTTAAGTTGTAATCATTTAGGAAAGAAAATAACATTTAAATTTCTTGTTAAACCAAAAGAAAGAGATTTAAAATTTATTCAAGAATAGTCTATCTCTAAGTCATTAAACTTATTAAATAGTAAATCCTCCCATTTAAAATTCTTAAAGGAAGAAATTAAATACAAAAAATTGAATGACTTTTCTAAACAACGAAATTCAAGTCAAAATAGAGGAATTAAAAACATATTTAAAAGAAAACCTTGTTCAGATTCTCCTAATGCCTTTTGGCATCGAAAAAGCATATCGTCAGTTCCTCACTACGCTAAGGAATTTAAAGAACATTTAATTCCTACTAAGGTCGAACCTATTCGTAGATGAATCACGAACAAATGGAGTTATGTAAGAAGGAGATTAATGATCTTCTTAATAAAGGTTTAATTAAACCCAAGAAATCCCTTGGTCTTGTCCCGCTTTCTATGTTAACAATGAAGCGAGAAAAGAGAGAGAGTACCTCGTCTAGTCATTAATTACAAGCCATTGAATAAGGTTCTCGAGTTGATTAGGTATCCCCTTCCCAACAAAGACGACCTTATCAATAGATTAAGTAATGCCACATTATTCAGTAAATTTGACCTTAAGTCCGGCTTCTGGCAAATTGTCATTCATCCAGATGATAGGTACAAAACAGCATTCACCACTCCGTTCGGCCACTACGAATGGAATGTCCAGACATTTGGCCTGAAAAATGCTCCCAGTGAATTTCAAAATATTCTCAATGACATATTAAACCCTTTCAGTCATTTTATTGTTGTCTATATCGACGATATTCTTATTTTTTCCAAGACCATTGATGAACACATTAAACACTTGAAATCATTCTTCAAGACAGTTAAAGATAATGGTCTAGTTCTTAAATGCAAATTTGTTTGAATCGTAATAAGGTTTCTTGGTCTTAATATCTTCAGAGGATGTTCAAGTTTTACATTGAACGAGCTATTCAATTCGCTGACAAGTTTCCCGATAAGATAACCAATAAAACCCAACTGCAGAGATTTCTTGGCTCGCTTAATTATTGTGAGACCCCAGATTTTATCAATAAAGATTTAAATTTTGTCAAAATAATTTTTTAATATTATGGTGTGAATTTGAGATAATATTATAGTTGTGGGTAGTATTTATAAATTTTACAAAGTATGCAAGTGGTTATATTATATTCGATTGGTCTGGGAATATTCGGTTTAGCAGGAATATTCGCATAACTACCAATCATCAGTGGACCCTCATTAATGTAATTATTGCTTGATCGAGAAAACGACAAAAATATTTTATCAAATAACTATGAAGTTTTACCGTGGTTTACGTTGAACTACTCTTAGTAGTAAAAGTACAAAGAATACGTGTGGTCGCATGAGAAGACACCGGATTGATTATCGATGCTTATGTGAGAAGTCACTCATTTGATTCCATTATCATTTATTAATAATATGAATTATTATAATGATAATGACGCTTTTGTTTTATTCAGTATTATTAACGTAATAAAATGTAAACATCTTTTATATAAAATAGAATACTTTATTAAAGTTATTCTATAAATAGAATATATTATATTTTATTACGCATAAGTCATATAATGCATAAATAGTTTTTGCAAGTATTGATAGTATAAGATTGCATAAAGGTTTGCATAGTAAAATGTTTTTATATAAATAGAATATATTATATTTTATTTAAAAGATTTTTTTTTTAAATATGGACCGTCCGATTAAAGTAAATCAATCTGGACCGCTCATGGATTAGTTACTATGCATTCCATTTTCCTATAAATAAGCTCATTCCTTCATTATTTTCTTACGAATTCATTGAAACTCTAGAGAGAGAAATTATAGAGAGAAGCTATAGAGAGAAAATTATAGAAGAAAGAAGAGTATTCTCGCTACTTCACTACTTCTATATTCATTTTTTACTACTAGTAGGGATGTTATTCTTTCTTCTTGAAGAGAACTTCATTATTCCATTCACTATTATTCCATTGAATAACCTCGTAAAAGTGGCATACCCTATACATAACTCAGATACGCATGGCATACCCTATACTTGGTGAAATCCTTATGTTATTCCATTGCTTATTATTCTGCTGGAATAACTCAGATATTTACCCTATACTTGGTGACATTCTTCTATTATTCTCATTGAACATCCTGCTCATGTGTTTTACACCCGACCGGTTCCGCTTTTTATTATTCTCGCTGAACATCCTCGTCAGGTTTTTACACCGACCGGTTCCGCTTTTTATCATTCTCGTTGAATATCCTATCTCATGTGTTTTACACCGGATCCGGTTCCATCTTTATTATTCTCGTTGAACATCCCGCTTGCGTGTGAATTTCACCGACCGTTCCGTTATTATTATTCTGTCGTTGAATAACCTGCCTATGCGGCAGTACCGCATGCATGGTGATTTCTTTTGTTATTCCATTCTTTATTATACCCAAATGGTTAAAACTTTGACTTCTATACTCCATGAAATTAGTAGAATATCCTCGATATTTCATGCTTTCATCCAAAGATCTTTTCATGGAAATATTCTTCCGATCATTCTTGAATTTTACTCTACGTAAACAAAGATCATGTCGACAATTTGACGTTAATAATTCATGGATTAAATAATTCTTGAACTTGTTTTATTGAATTATTATGTCATTGTCATCATCCTCATGTTATATTATGTTATCTTCGCTTACGTGCATAGATGAACTTAGTATGATTATGACTGTGGATCATTCTTGTATAATCACGACTTGATATAAATGATGTGACAAAAGTCCTCAAAGGTGGCTGTAATGCGTTGATGGATAGTTTTTGGTATGATTATGACCGTGGGTGATTCTAAGATATAGTCATGACCATTGATAATTTGATGAAAATCCTCGACCGTGGTATGTGGATGATTAGATGTGGTGGTTTATTTATTGTCGAGTCTCAAATGATAAAAATTGATGAAAACCTTTAAAACCTAAAAGATAGTAGACTTTATTCTCTACTTGACTTTTTAATGGATTGCTTATTCCGTCGCAGCTTAAACTGGTTGTTTATTGTATTTTATCGCTTTAACATCATTTGCTTAAGGCTAATGATAATTTATTCTCATTATCTTATCTTAGTCATAATATTTCATCTTTGGGCTAGAGCTTGAGCTCACCCTTTTCTTTCACCGTTTCTTGAAAAATGAGAACATAGCCGGGACGAGCCTGGGAACGAAGTAATGGTCCGCAGGATAGATTAGTAGTCCTCACTATTCTCGTGAAATAGTGTGATAATAGTTGTAATGAGGACTCCTTTTGAGTTTGTATAATATCTAGTAGACAAATTTGTATTCAAACTCACGCTTTATGTCGTATTGCACACCTACGCTTATATTAGTAAGTTGTATTTGAATTTATGTACCATGTAAGTGGCGACCCAAGATGGGTGACGATACCTAATTTTGGGGGCGCCACAATTGGTATCGTAGCTTAGGATACGATCCCCGCTAAGATGTGAGAATAGTACTAGGAGGGAGAGAGACGGAATTCTTCGCTAGTATGACCTACCTAAATTTATTTGGTATTTAATTGGCTCACGTAGTATAGGGATAATATGTGATATGTTAATTAACCCTTATTTTATGGCAAAGTTTGAAAATGGCATCCGAGAATGTTGAGAATAGCAATGGAGCACAAGAGACCTGCTGATTCTCCACATATCAATAATCGTGACAATGTGCAACAGATGGCGATAATCCTCCCAGTAAACAACAACACCGATCAATCGATGAACGACGTGACGCTTAAAAGGTTTTAGAATTCATGCAACATCAAAGTAAAGCGACTTCTGCTCAAAACGTAGGTGGAAACACGGAAAACTCTCGGCGGTCACCGCTAAACAATTCAAGGAGTTGGGACCACCGGAGTTTAAGGGAGAGCCAAAACCACTTCCGCGGAAGCATGGATAAAGCAGATTACCAAGATATTTGATGTCTTGGATGCTCCGAGGAGCAAAGGTTCCTTTCACGCTTTTATGTTGCGCGAGAGGCGGACATTCATCGGTGGAATCCAGAAACGACTCAACCCGCCAGATCAAGATATCTTGGGAGAAGTTCCAGAGTCGCTTCAACGACAAATACTTTCCCGAAAGTATTCGCCATACGAAGGAGGTGGAGTTTATCAAGTTGGAACAAAACAATATGACCGTGTCGCAATACGAGGCAAAGTTTGCGGAGTTATCACTTCGTTTATATCCCCACTTGGTAGATAATGAAGAGAGAATGGCGCGAATGTTTTTAAGAGGTTTGAAGCGTAGATACGCCAACATCTTATTTCTCATAAACCGTGTTTTTATTCGAGATGTTGTAAATAGGGCTCGCTTAGTGGAGCGCGATAACGAGTCAACGCAACTAAAAGAGAGCAAATTTAAGAAAATTATAATACCAAATGAGTAGTCATCGGCTTAAGACAACAAGCGTGGAGGAAATCAACAAAGCCGATATGGTAACCACTTTGCGGGTAATCGTACAAAAATAATAAGAATGGACATTTCAAGAAAAGGAGATTCAACAATGATGGAAAGACGCCAAGACCAAAGACTGTTGTTAAGGAAGGAGAAGGACCACCTATCATATGCTTCAAATGCGAGTAGAGGGACACATCATCCGAATCAAGCCATGCCATCCAAAGCATGTTATAATTGTGGAAGAGAAGGCCACTTAGCTCGATTTTGTCGCCATCAAGACGAATTCAACTAGGATGGAGGCACCAAAGGTCATTCCCCGCATAAACCAGAGCCAGAGTTTTAAGAGAGAGCGTTTTTTTCTCGTGACGAGGAACCTAAATAAAATTATCACGGTAAGTTAATCGTAAGCTCATAAGTCTATACCTTATTAGATACCTGGTTCTACCCATTCTTTTATCTCTCTTGCTTATGCTCAACGCTTAAATTTGACTCAAGAAATTAGACTTTGATTTATCTATCAAAACTTCGCTGGGAGAAACCTTCACTACCTCCAATCGCTTATTAATCTTGTTGTTTCAAATAAACACTTTCACGTTACTCCGCCGATCTTATCTCTTTGAAAATACTTGCCTTTGAGGTAATTTTTGAAAACGATTGATTAACTACTCATTATTCTTTTTGTAAGGTTGTTAGCTTTCATATTCCTAACCAACCCGTTATACGAATTCAAAGTAACCAAACCCTAAAGTTAATCAATTGTTATATCGCCATAAGTAAAGAGCCCGATCCTTTCGTTGTTGACTTCCTTGTGTGGAATGCACCGCCGACTTTCTTCAGAAGCGACGCCATGATCAAGATGGCAAGTTTATAGGTATCATTGTGAGGTGCTATCTAGGTTAAGGGATAGAAGTCACAGTTCAGTATCAATGTGACGATCGCCCAAGTCTTGGACGAGAGTAATAGCTTTTGAATGATATTTCTATCATTAATAAATTTCTTGGCGATTCTTGAAGACTTCCTAGCCTACCCTAGAACGTGAAATCGAATTTTGTATCAATTCCAAAGATAAAAACCCATTTCTTAAACCTCAAATATTTCTTCAACTAAAAGGATCTGCTTTATGTGTATTATGATGAAAGTCATAATAAAAGCATTGGACTAATGAAAATCATGGGTATATGAAGTATTAGTAAGTGTTATAATGAGTTATGTTGGTTATTATGAGAAAACATGAAAGTTTCTTAGAAATCACAAAGAGTTGAAAATCGATTTTAGTGAAAAACGTAACATGAAATTTAATTGACCATATCTCCTATTATATTTTGAATTTTTGAATGTGGTCAAATCCTAGAGTTAGATCTATGAGTTACCTAACTAATCCAAGTGGAATTACTGGAAAAGGTGTTGTAGATTTTGTGTGGACTGATTTTAGCAAAGGAGGCCAAAGCTGTAAATTTTGAAAATGCTACTGCCCAGAAACTTTAAGGGCTGTTTCGGCCACTTAAATTATGAGAAAAATTCTGGCCTTTTGGGACATGAAGGTATATGGTATAAAGTATCTCCTGTCCAAAAATGAGCTCATTCTCGACTTAAAATGAGCAAGTTATGACTATTTCAATATTTAGGTTTTTCCGATTTAAAACGCTATAACCGGAGTTCTATAACTCATGACCATGAAATTTAAACTAGAAGCTCACGTTAACATGTGTAAGGTCCTGCCAAGATTTGGGAATTTTTGGAGTTAAACTTGAGGTAGCTAATTTCTTAAGGAATTAATTAGAAATTGATTTTTAAAAAATAGTAAATGAATTTTAAAAATTCCGAGAAAAATATATTTTCATTATGGGACTATATTATGCTAAATCCCAGAAAAGAAATATTTTTGGGACTGATTTGGTATTTTTCATGAAAATAGTTTAGTTATGAACATATGAGTTAAATATGTTATGTGAAGTAACAAAGTTGAAAATAGGATTTTATGGCTAGAAAATCCTATATAGAGTATATGCATATTTTTTTGATGAGGGATTTGATAATTGGTGATGATATTTTATGAGTATGGCATTTTTGAATGATGAAATGCATTATATGGTAAAGCGTAAACAATTGAGATAAATTGTTTATAAATTTAAGAAGTGATTAAAATATTGGTATAATATTAATGATATTAGATTATGAGATTATTAAGTGATTGATAACATGGGGATATTCTTGAATCCTGGATAAATTATATTATAAATGTTTAATATTTATCCTTTATCTTATTTGATTGATTCTTTATATCATTATCCTCATGTTTATATTTTTTTAAAGTCATCTCGTGGCTTACGAGAGCATAGATGGACTTGGTATGATTATGACCAGTGATTGTTCTAGATAATCATAATCAGAATTGAAAACACAATTATCTTTGTCAGTAGTGCATGGATAATTTGTGGTCGTGATACTAATGAATATCCTTACTCACGTAGTGTGGGGATGATTCGACGATGTGGATTAATTATTGAAATGAGTCTCAAAGAATGAAATATTAATTCATGGATGTGTTCAAAGTCATCTCGCGGCTTACGTGCATAGATGGACTTGGTATGATTATGACCAGGATCATTCTCGATAATCATAATCAGTAATTGAAAACACAATTATCTTTAAGCAGTAGTGCATGGATAATTTGTGGTCGTGATACTAATGAATATCCTCGGCCAGAAGTGGTGGATGATTCGATGATGTGGATTAATTATTGAAATGAGTCTCAAAGAATGAAATATTAATTCATGGATGTGTTCAAAGTCATCCGTGGCTTACGTGCATAGATGGACTTGGTATGATTATGACCAGGATCATTCGGTATATAATCATAATCAGAATTGAAAACACAATTATCTTTAGTCAGTAGTACGGGATAATTTGTGGTCGTGATACTAATGAATACACGATTATCTTCGGTCAGTAGTGTATGGATAATTTGTGGTCGTGATACTAATGAATATCCTCGCCTCAGTAGTGGTGGATGATTCGATGATATGGATTAATTATCGAGTCGAGTCTCAAAGAATGAAATATTAATTCATCGATGTGGTAAAAGTCATCTTCGTCAGTAGTAGTATCGATAGACTTGGTATGATTACGACCACGGATTATTCTAAGATAATCATGATCAGAATTGAAAACACGAATATCCTTAGCCAAGAGAGCATGGATAATTCATGGTGGTGATACTATTGTCGAGTCTCAAAGATTATTGGTTTTACAAATTGTATATTCGGGCTCAGAAGTAAAAAGATGAATTGTTAATGAATATCTTCGCCTGGATTGCAAAAATGAATTTAATGTTTTCAATGATAAAGGTATTCAAGGTATTCTCATCTCTTTATCATACCAGTATCGCACTCTAATTTCGAGGGCTAAATTCCATAAGGAGGGAGATCAGGAGACCCCAGATTTTATCAATAAAGATTTAAATTTTGTCAAAATAATTTTTAATATTATGGTGTGAATTTGAGATAATATTATAGTTGTGGGTAGTATTTATAAATTTTACAAAGTATGCAAGTGGTTATATTATATTCGATTGGTCTGGGAATATTCTTGCTTAGCAGGGAATATTCGCATAACTACTCAATCATCAGTGGACCCTACAATGTAATTATTGTCGGATTGAGAAAACGACAAAAATATTTTATTGAAATAACTACGGAAGTTTTACCGTGGTTACCGTTGAACTACCTTGTAGTAAAAGTACAAAGAATACGTGTGGTCGCATAAGAAGACACCCAGTATTGATTATCGATGCTTATGTGAGAAGTCACTCAACATTCCATTATCATTTTATTAATAATATGAATTATTATAATGATAATGACGCTTTTGTTTTATTCAGATTATTAACGTAATAAAATGTAAACATCTTTTATATAAAATAGAATACTTTATTAAAGTTATTCTATAAATAGAATATATTATATTTTATTATGCATAGTAGATAAGTTTTTCATAGTGTTTTGCATAGTATTGCATAAAGTTTGCATAGTAAAATGTTTTTATATAAATAGAATATATTATATTTTATTTAAAAGATTTTTCTTTAAATATGGGACCGCCGATTAAAGTAAATCAATCTGGACCGCTCATGGATTAGTTACTATGCATTCCATTTTCCTATAAATAAAAGCTCATTCCTTCATTATTTTCTTACTAATTCATTGAAACTCTAGAGAGAAAATTATAGAGAGAAGCTATAGAGAGAAAATATATAGAAAGAAGAAGAGTATTCTCGCTACTTCACTACTTCTATATTCATTCTTTTACTAGTGGGGTGTTATTTCTTTCTTCTTGAAGAGAACTTCATTATTCCATTCACTATTATTCTCATTGAATAACTCAAAAAGTGGCATACCCTATACAAAACCTCAGATACGCCAGATACCCTATACTTGGTGAAATCTTTATGTTATTCCATTGCTTATTATTCTGTTGAATAACTCAGATATACTGTGTGTTTACCCTATACTTGGTGACATTCTTCTATTATTCTTCATTGAACATCCTCGTCATGTGTTTTACACCGACCGGTTCCGCTTTTTATTATTCTCGCTGGAACATCCTGCTCTGTGTTTTACACCCGACCGGTTCCGCTTTTATCATTCTCGCTGAATATCCTATCTCAGGTGTTTTACACCGGATCCGGGTTCCATCTTTATTATTCTCGTTGAACATCCCGCTTGGTGTGAATTTCACCGACCGGTTCCGTTATTATTATTCTGTTGAATAACTCGCCTATGCGGGCACCGCATGCACGGTGATTTCTTTTGTTATTCCATTCTTTATTATACCCAAATAAGTTAAAACTTTGACTTCTATACTCCATGAAATTAGTAGAATATCCTCGATATTTATGCTTTCATCCAAAGATCTTTTCATGGAAATATTCTTCCGATCATTCTTGAATTTTACTCTACGTAAACAAAGATTATGTCGACAATTTGACGTTAATAATTCATGGATTAAATAATTCTTGAACTTGTTTTATTGAATTATTATGTCATTGTCATCATCCTCATGTTATATTATGTTATCTTTGCTTACGTGCATAGATGAACTTAGTATGATTATGACCAGTGGATCATTCTAAGATAATCACGACTTGATATAAATGATGTGACAAAAGTCCTCAAAGGGCTGTAATGCAAGTTGATGGATAGTTTTTGGTATGATTATGACCGGGGGTGATTCTAAGATAGTCATTAACCATTGATAATTTGATGAAAATCCTCGACCGTGGTACGTGGATGATTAGATGTGGTGGTTTATTTATTGTCGAGTCTCAAATGATAAAAATTGATGAAAACCTTTAAAACCTAAAAGATAGTAGACTTTTATTCTCTACTCGACTCTTTTAATGGATCGCTTATTCCACCGCAGCTTAAACCGGTTGTCTATTGTATTTTATCGCTTAACATCATTGAAGGCTAATGATAATTTATTCTGCATTATCTTAGTCATAATATTTCATCGGGCTAGTTGAGCTCACCTTTTTTTTTCACCGTTTCTTCTTCGTGAAATGAGAACATAGTCGGGACGAGCCTGGGAACGAAGTAATGGTCCGTAGGATAAGATTAGTAGTCCTCACTATTCTCGTGAAATAGTGTGATAATAGTTGTAATGAGGACTCCTTTTGAGTTTGTATAATATCTAGTAGACAAAATTTGTATTCAAATCTCACGCTTTATGTCGATTGCATACACTACAGCTTATATTAGTAAGTTGTATTTGAATTTATGTACCATGTAAGTGGCGACCCAAGATGGGTGACGATACCTAATTTTGGGGCGCCACAATTATTGGATCGACATTCATACCTCCGTCGTTCAACAAGTTAAAAAATACGTCAAGGCATCACCCTGTCTTGGTATTTCCAATGAGTCAGCGTATAAAATTGTTGAAACTGACGCCTCAGCTATTGGATTCGGAGGCATTCTTAAACAAAAGTTAACACCAGAATCCCCAAAACAAATTATTCGTTTTCATTCCGGTGCATGGAATATTACACAGTTAAATTACAGTACTATTAAAAAAGAAATACTTTCATTAGTATTATGTATTAATAAGTTTCAAAGTGATTTATTAAATCAAAAGTTTTTAGTTCGCATTGATTGCAAGTCAGCAAAATACATATTAGAAAAAGATGTTGAAAATCTAGCCTCTAAGCATTCCTTTGCTAGATGGCAAGCTTTATTAAGCATTTTTGATTTTGATATTGAATATATTAAAGGTAGTAACAATTCAATTCCTGATTTTCTCACTCGGGAATTTATTAATACAGGTACTATTCAGTCATGAGCATTAGAGGATCATCTTCCTCAAGGGGTCCGGGTCGCCCTACTGGCCCAAGTAATCAACCCAGAGGAACTTTGATTCTTCACCCAGTCACCCCAGTTTATCAGTCAAACAAATTAACAGTCCTTGGAACACTTCCCAAGCCATATAGTTCAGCTTTAACCAGTAAACATGAACCAATTGACCCTTTTAGTAATCCAACTAAGGCTTCATCTTCAGCTCCTAGTCATCCTCCTTCTGAGCATATGCTTAAGTGGGAAAATTACCTTTTTCATATTGAACCCTACATGAAACCAAAAGATGACCCCATTAAACTTGCTGCCCAGTTTTTTCCCCTAAATGGCATTTCCAGCCCCTGGCTCCTTATAAATCTCTTGTATTTTATAAGGATATTCTTATGAAAACAGAGTCAGTAAACATTAAACCAATTTATGCCACCAATGATAAGACTAAAGTTCTTTATCATTCTTTATACATTAAACAGTTTGTTCAAATGTCTGATTGGGGAAAAAACCCCTCCGATCTTATGAATCTCTAGTCAAGATAATTCTTTACATTATTATGATTATAGTGAAGCTTGGTACAAGGTTCTCCTTCACCAAAATGAATCACATAGTCATTCATGGTTCATTCAATTTGACCATAAATTCAAGAGCCCAATCCCCTATTGGTTTGTTCTTTGGTGGTATAGGTTAGGTTCTACTTATGACCTTCCCGACCTCCTTAAAGTTCAACTAAATCATTTTAGCAATCACAAGAAAAAGCAGATCCAAAGAATGACTTTTGAGTTTCCTCACTCTTTTATTTGTTAGTAAATATAAGATCCCCTGGATTCTTAAATGGCAGTACGGAATTCCACCTCCCTCTACTCCAGTCAATGGTATTCAGTCAGATCCACTCCCTCGAGTGTCTCGCCTCTTTTATGTTAAGTGGTGGGATAAATTCAACATTAATAGAATAGTTGGTCAGGTTCAGCAGGAATTTCCTGTTGCTCCAGTTTCCCCTCTTCTAGTCACAGCCATTCCTCAGGCTAGTAAAGAAAAGGAGTCAAAGTCCAAGTCAAAAGAGTCTAAAGTCAGTCCCACTGGTTCAACATGTTCTAGTAAAATTTCTGATTTTAAAAATTGTTCCAATAAAGAATTAATAAAAATTGTCCAAGCACTCAACAAAAGGATTGACGAAGCCATACATGAAGAAGCCTCAGTATGTTCTTCATTCTCTAGTCATGGTTCTCCCAGTAACCTCAATGATGATGATGACCCATACGGCACCATCAACCTACAAGACGCTCAGGATCCATTTGCCTAATGTCCACAGTAAATCCAGTACCTGCTCAGGCATCCATTTATTCAGATGAATTTGCTTTTCCACCAAAAGCAGCCAAAGCAGCCCCAGTCACATGCGCCTGCCCCTGCAGCCTTTAAAGTCAAAAGATGCTCTTTCTTTTCCACCAAAAAGCATCTGCTGAGTCAAAAGTTGTCGGCCTCTTTGTCAAAAGTTGCCGAAAGCATCCATGAATAGTAAAAAGTCAAGATCAGAAGATTTGTTCATCAATAGTAAAAGTTATTCATAATCATTTACTTTTACTTTTGCTTTTACTTCTGCTTTTACTTAAGTAAGATGTTTTTACCTAAGTAATATGTTTCTTACTTTACCCCAGTTATTGTAATAGTTCTCTTTCCTTGGATTAGAAAAGGAAACCGAACTCATTTGGTAATTCAGACTTCGAAACTTTGAAAGACTCTGAGCTCTCTCTCTCAGACGAATCTTTAGTTTCTACCTCTGATTAGCCTACTTAACCTCTCTTCTCTACTTCTTCAGTTAAATGTTTTAATTTGTTGAGAATTTCTTGTTCACTAAACCCATCAATGTTCAATTCGTAAATTTTATTGGATGAAACAGAAAACTGTTTATCTAGATTTCTCTCTTCAAACTGTAAATCCGGAGGAGTTGGTCTAGAATACCAATTTCTGGTTATGCTAGAATTTTTAACTGTTAATTTGTTTAACTAATCGTTAAAATCTGGTATTGAAACAATATCAGAATGATCTGATTGACTACTACTTTCAATATCGATTTTAAGCTGATCAATAGTAGCAATAGTGCCACTCGAACTGGGTTCATTTTTTAGTTTTTTAAATAACTCATCGATAGATCGAGTAAGTATGCCGTCATTATTAGGCAAACCTAATTTACTTCTATTTTCTAGTAATTTTAATAGAGGCTATTCAATTTTTGAATCGGGTTTTTTAATCATATTTTCTTCAAATTTTTCTTCAATACGGTCTAACTGTTTACCTACAGTTGCAAGATACTGATTGCTAAAATTCAGTTGTTCAATAATTTTTTTATCATCTTTGTTACTATCTGAAATTTTAAATGGACTAGCAACAACAGATGTATTTTTTACTGAAATTAGGACAGTTTCTAAAAGGGGGTGACTAGAAGAGACTAGGATTTATCTTCTTTAATCCACTGTGTTTTAGTAATAACGTTACACTTACTTTGATATTGCTCATACAAATCGTAAAACGTAATGTTTAATTTTTCGTTAATAATAAATCTTTTCCATCTATTTACAATCTTATCACGCTCCTTTTCTGTGGGGTGATTAGATCTGAATAGATGCATTTTTTCTTTATTAGACTTGGAATTGAAATCTTGTACAAGATTGTCCCAATCTAATACGAATTCTTTTTTAATAACTCTTAATTGATTATTAATGGGAATATCAAAATCTGACTGAGTCAGAAACTCAAAAGGGGTTGGAGAAGAAGAACCTTCTTCTTCAATATGGTGATTCTGAGTGTAACATGGATGACTCGCCTGACCTTGATTTAAAATTCTTTTCATTTTAATATCTCTAATAGAAGGGTTACTTAGGACTTCTGTATCTCTTCGGGTTTGAACCACTGAAGGGGCTAAAGAGCTAGAGTAATCTTCTATGATGACTGGTCTTCTCGAACGTTCAAAGCTTACTTTGACAGTTCCATCAGAAAATTGCCTAACATTTTCAATGTTCATTATGTTATTAAATACAGGTTGCTGTGGTATTTCACTGAGTAAATTCCATTGACTAAGTAATGTAATATCCTTCCAGAGGATGGTCCTTGGAATTTGGATATTAGCATCACTAGTTGAACTTTGGATTAGAACAGTTTTATTCAGAGCATGAACATTTAAGTTAGTTTTCATGGTCTTGTAATAAATCCTATAAATCAAAGCAATAGGCTGAGAGCCTTCAATCATTTGGGTTATTTCTCCTGCTGTTTTAATGTTTAATGTTAAAGCTTTTAATAGATGTTGGTCACTCAGACTTAATGTGAAGTCAAGAAAGCAATTGAAATGGATTGGTCCATTGTGCAAACTTGACTCCATAGCACCAATCATGCTAGGATAGTAATTCAAAAATCTAGCATCTCTGAGACAGAGGTAGATACATGAATTAATTCCTTTAATGTTCAATGGCTTGACTGCAACTTGAACTAAACCTATATGAATAAAATTATAACCCTTTTTTCTATGTTTTTTAATAACATCTGGGGATTGGGCTCTTGAATTTATGGTCAAATTGAATGAACCATGAATGACTATGTGATTCATTTTGGTGAAGGAGAACCTTGTACCAAGCTTTAATATAATCATAATAATCAAAAATTATATATATATATATATATATATATATATATATATATATATATATATATCAAATATTCAATGCATCACACAGATTATAAATAAATACGAAGGCATATAGAATATATAGATGGATTAAGTTTTGATAGTTTTCATTTCACACATTATTATTATTATATCCAAATTTTAAAGCTAACGTATTTATCTCCTTAATAGAGAGACCTTTCTTTCTACCAATGGGAAACAATATATATTATATTGAGCAAGTTAAACATAATGGGACTTAACGCAGCTACCAAAAAGTGATACTACATATATAAATTTGTCTCTTATTTTCTGTTCTTTTTTTCTAAATATATAATTATGGCAAGCAACTTTTTTTAATTTTTTCCAATATGCATGCAGCTATGTTACCTTTTTCTGTTCAAAATTAAAGAACTCCTGTTCAAAATCTACCCTAAACTTTGGAGAATAATCCAGCAACTAATGGATTTCAGCCGCCTCCTCTATTTGGAAGCATAAATAAAAGTATTTGTATTTCTACTACGCATGCATGCATCAGTAATACTCATGCTCATACATAACCTAACAAACTTAATTACTTTCAATACAAAATAAAATTTTATTATTATTACTGCTATTATTATCATCTAAATTATTTTAAAATGTTGGAATTTATATGCATGCTTGAACATTATAGTTATTTTTATTTAAATTACTATGACATGTACAAATGGTTGTGCTATTTATTATTTATTACATATTTGATTAGAAAATTTTGAAACCACTATCAAGTTCATACTATATGGTAAATAATATATAATGTATTTACTATGGGTCAAAAATAGACATACATCATTTCTATAGTTCAATATAAAAACTAACACCCGTCTTAATTTTTCAGTTCTATTAGTTCTTATATTGAAGAAATGGCGTATGTCCATCTTATAACAAGTACTTGCTATGAATCATATCTGAATATTTATATAACTGTAATATATCTATAAAAGACAAAATCACACATATATATAGGGAACCTTTCTAAAGCGAACCATATTCACGGACCAAAAGCAAAGTTAAAAGAAAAACAACGCGGGTCTCAAAAAATAGTCAGTAAATATTCTCTTTTTACAATTATTATTCACGTGTACCTGTACAAAGTTGCCTTAACCATAACAACAAAAGAATTAACGAAAGCTAGAAAAATCTCAAATTTATTAAAGGTCTACAATAAATCTAACTTTACCAATATTTACCATAATCAATATCAACAATTAGACATACACCAGTTTCATAATATTTTTGTATATATCTCAATCACTTTACAATGCTCTTATTTATAGATATAAGAATATCAATACAAAACACTAGAATAATTAATACATATGGA
Source organism: Panax quinquefolius (assembly GCA_020205615.1). Taxonomy (NCBI): domain Eukaryota; kingdom Viridiplantae; phylum Streptophyta; class Magnoliopsida; order Apiales; family Araliaceae; genus Panax; species Panax quinquefolius. Next base: position 8,944,808 of record CM035159.1, read on the forward strand.
GTGGATGCAAATTCAACTGCAAATTAATACATACTGTAAGGATGTTGCTGGAAAGAGGAGCAAATATGAACAAACTAGATGCGAAAGGGTGGACACCAAAAGCTCTAGCAGAACAGCTAGGAAGCAAATCCATTTATAACCTTCTACTAAGTTATGAAAAGAGAGGCTCACCAAATGAGCACAAAATAAAGTTTCTTGCAGAAACATCTGACAACACAAGGAATGATCAATTTAAACCAACACAAAGCAGGGCCCTCAATTGTTCCAATTCCTGTGTTAGAAAATCTATATTCCTTGGCTCAAGTAGTTCGAGCTACCCCGCTGACACAAAAATTATAAAATTGAATAAAAGGAGAGTCACCATTCACATGAAGTTTTTAAAGAACAATGCATCACAAAAGCAGAATGGGAAGCTAATAATCCTACCTGATTCAATTGAAGAGCTATTCAGGATTGCAGGTAAGCTTTCTTTGACCATCAAGAAAATACACCTGGAGATTCAGATACAATATTATTAGTTAAATTAACATTACAATAAATTCAAATATAAATCAAGACAAAATGAAATTCAAAATAAAGCTCAGACCTTGAAAGTCAATGGTTTTGCTATTTAAATGATTGTTGGTCAATGCTTAATCTATTTGTCATCCTTCACCTTTTCGATCTGCAGGCCAAATATTTGGAGGCTACAATCTTACAAAAGTTGTAAATTCAGAGAATGCAGAGATAGATGAGTTAAATGTCATCGGGGATGGAGACCATTTGCTTTTCATTCCAGAGAAGTATGAAAGTAAAGACTGTAATATGACCCAATGAAAATTTGAAGGCTGCATTTTAAAAATGCAGAGAGCTTTTTGCTAGCTATAAGTAGTTGTATACTGAAATATTGTACAAAAAATAGGCTACCACAATCAATCTATTTGGGATTGAAGGGATCGATTATACTGGAAAACTTAATCAAGTCAATTACAAGATTGCCTTCAAAGCATTACAACGGAAGATATTTATCCCAATTGCTAGAGTCAATAGCTAAGTAGAGACACAAACCATGCAAATTGCAATTATGTGGTGGGTCATATATATTAAGACGCTTAAAACCTTTACCCTTGACTGGGATATTTAGTATGCCAAAAGTATGCAGGCCAAACAACTCATGCAATGCAGCAGAGATAAACCAAGTTGAGCCCACTGATATTGGTCAACATAATGACCAGATTTCCTTTTGATTTAAGATAAAACAATTGAACCATGTCAACAACATGATTCGATTCAACAAGCTGTAAGTTGCATAGATGTCTCTGCTGCAGTGACCATATCATTCCCTCTTAGTAGTGCTTTTAATGGGAAAAGGATGAGCTTCTGTGTTAAAAACAAACTCATCCAATGGAATAACTTTGTTGTCTCTAAACAGCAAGTTTAAAAACAAACTCATCCAATGTTACTTTATGATTTTTTACCTGAAAATCGCAACCAATGGTGAGATATATGTGAAAACACTGAAAGGTGATGATGATCTTAGTCTTGATTTACATGTTCCTGGTGTAGTCAGATTGTTGATAAAGCCATTTCCAAATTCAATTGGGAATGAGCAGGTTGGAAAATTGTTGACTGAAAATTATGATGGATATTGCTAGTTTTTCAACATTCTTCACAAAAATTTATTGTCTAGAGCCCTTTGATTTTGGACTAGAATTGCAAGCTAGTTACTGGTATCAAAGAGAAACAAAGATGCAACTATAAAAGCTGGTATTGTTGATCTAGCTGCTGAACTGGCAAGTTATGTGGTGCGAGTTAAACAACTCCACCTTGAGGACAAGGTGGAATTTGAAGAGGGTACACAAGGTCAGGCTATTGCAACTTTAAGTGTAAGGGATTTAGATGACATTGTGGGTACTTCAAAAATAAATTCAAAGGCTGATTTCATCAAGGATGTTGAGCTAGTTTTTAGTAGGATTGTTTTACTTCTTTGTTTTCAGTTTGGGGGTAAAGGCCCTCCTTATACTGTTGACAAGGAAAATTCATTTCAAGTAGATATTAATCAGATGACAGCTGTTAGCAAGTAAGTTATTAATCATCTCTCATATTATACTTACTCGGGTGATATGGTTCTTCAATTTTTCATGAGAATCTTAGATTGGTGCATTAACAGCCCCATTAGAGTGAACATGTGGATAAATAGTTGCCCTCGATCTCTGTATTTTGGTTGGTACTACTAATTTATTAGATCCAAGAATTTTGGATATCTCTAAGGCGTTGGGTCTTTATGATATTAAATCTCTTGAAGCTGTTGTTTATTTTTGTAACCATCTTGATGCCTCTTCTCTTCTTCAAAGGGAAACTATAGTAAGGTACTTTCAAACTGTGTACAAGCTGGCCATGAATATTGGGCGCAAGTTGGCCTCAAGTATGGGTTTGGCCATTGATTTGTTCAAGGAATGGTATTCCCAATTCAGAATAAACAAGAACGAATATGCTCTAGAAATTGTGGGTTCCTCTGGTGATCAAATCCATACAGACTCAGGTTTCCTCACCGTATTAAAGGATGATGAAAATATTCGAGGACTAGAAGATATGGACAAAAATTCTGGAGCTTCGCATTTACGAGCAGCATACATAAACATGATGGAATCGCTCAATGCAAAGAATGAGAACATTTGCGAGAGGGATGAAGTAGCAGCATGTAATCATGCCTTATTTGCAATTGGGTATGGATTAGAAAATGGTGTTAATACTGACTCTACTTGCAAACAGCGAGAGATCGAAGCTGTAGTCATTGCCAGTGGGATTCACACCTTCGGGAAGGCTATTCATGTTGTTGATTGCACTAACCAAGTCAGACACCTTCAAAATGTGTTAACTGCGGTTATTAATTTTTGCATATGCTATATTGCTGTGGTGAAAGTACTAGAATTAGCATTGAAGAGACAAATGCCCTTTCTGACTATTGCTAAAGATGTGGAAAGTGAGTCACGTGCCCAAGTCATTCTCAATAAGCTTCGTACAGGAGTCAAGGTCTATGCAATCAAAGTTCTTGGGGTTGGAGGGAACACTCTGAATCCTTTAAAGGAAACAATGCACAATGCCAGGGGGCGTAATTGCGTTATTATTCTGCAAATTGTGATTACCAATTTTAAGGAGGATATTTTTATTCTTACAGTCAAGTTGCAATACCACCTTGAGGACAATGGTTTTTGAAGGGCGGAGTAGAGTATTGTTACGTATCATGGGTCTGGTAGCCAAGTTAAAAAATGAACTATATATTAGAGTGATCCAAGGGTGGATATTAGTTTTTATATATCAATGGATAGGATTAATTTTCATCTTTGCTATATAAGTCTATCATTATATTGTAATGAATTAGGTATCAATGAATATGAAAAATCAATTTCTAATCTCTCCAGACTATCTAAACTGCTACAATTTCCCAATTCTAAAATTAATTCTACATTTTAATATTTACAATGGGGTATATTTGGACAATATTTTTCGGTGATTTGTTTACAATATTAAATTTTAAAGAGTAAAATACTAAAAAATTATTAGTAATACATGATCATTTACCAATTTTTCTTGTAAATAATAACAATGTTGCAGTCATCCGATCGATCAACTACTTAAAATTCTCATCGACGCAAGAAAAACAAATTGATTGTGTAATTCAAATGTTTTTGTAATACCCGAAAAAAAAATTTATAATAAATAAATATTAAATAATAAAAATCTCTTTGTTTTAAAACTTATTAATTGGACTTTGTCATTTATTTTGGGTCAAACTAGTTAATTAATTTGTGTGGGCTAATAAATATTAATAAGAGATGAGTAAATTAATTTAGTACAATTTGGGCCTTAAAATTTATTTGGGCTTAATTTAATTAAATGTGGATAATATTAATTTTATTATAATTAGGAGAATAAATAAGATAAATAATAATAAACAAATACTAAAACCTAATACATGTGATACCAATCAAAAAGAAAAGAAGCCGCTGAAAAAAAAAAAAGAGTAGCGGCTGCTCTGCGAGAGAGAGAAGGAACAGTACTTTTATTTTATCAGGCAAGTATCTTTGATTAACCGTATATGTATAATAGTTTTTTTTATTTGCATAGATGATCTGTACACTTAATGGGTTTAAATATTTTATGAATTCAAGGGAGTATATATCATTCAGGGAAAACCTCAATGCAATGAATAGTTTAAAGTTTTATACTGGTTATATAACTTTAGATTTATAATTAATTAATAGAGAGGTATATTTGTTGTGTACTGTAATCATAGACTATATGAAAATTTAGGCTGCTTATAATTTGAAAGAAAACGGAAGGCAGTGTGTATAGCTAGTTGGTTTATATTATTTTATAATAATAATATGAGTCAAAAAAAAAATAGAATTCGTAACTTTTCTTTAGCCTACTGTTAACAGTATTCATAGCTCATATATATATTATATATATATATATAATGGAATTACTAATTGGTCTAAACAAATGATTAAAACATCAATTTTAATTTAATTTGAATTCGTGTTATAAAATTGATGTAAATTAAGAAATAAATTCATGTTATTATAAATTATAGTTATTAAGTAACTTATATTTATTATTATTTTGTTTAATTAGTTCGAACGGAAGGAATTTAACGAGACAAATTTGGAATTTAAATTTTGGGTATTACATTGCTTAATCCAGGTACGAATTTCGCACTCTTTCAGCGAGACTCTTTTGTTTTTAATTTGTTCGTTTCGTTATGCGTTTTGAAAATTAGTATTGCCTCATGATTATTTCTTGTCAAATTCATTGTGATAATTTCGTTTGGCGTTCATAGTTGGAACTCATATTTGTACTCTGTAGACTAGTACAACATGTCTAAATTTATTTTGATATTTGTAGTAATGTGCATGTTAATATTTTTGGAGACTTTGTGTTGATATCTCGTTTCAGTTTAACATGTACATGTTAGAACCCTTTGTTGTGTCGCATGTGTTGTGACATTATATTTTGTTAGAATACCGTAGGGTATACCTGAGCTATAACCACTTGTGGGGGTACCACAGGCATGTCTTCTTGGCACCGAGGCATGACACCTTCTGTGGCGGTGTGATCAGTCCACGGCGTCTCCATTTTGTGCTCCGGTGGGAGTTGGCCATTTGGTGTTTTGTTGTGGGAGGCGTATGGGTCGATCCTAGTTTTCTGTTCTGTTCTGCGGATTGGTGATGTTTGTGCCAAACACACCTTCTGATTTTGCACGCATCTGAATTGCGCAGTCCGATGTGTGAGTGCCTGTGTGGCATTATTTTGATTGCCTGTGTGACATTATTTGACTTGCCTGTGTGGCAAAGTCTATTACTATTTATTTTGAGCTCGGTATGAAATAACACCCAACCATTTAATTCAGCCTATTATTTCGTTATGTTAGTTTTGTTCGTTTCGTTTCAGTTCGTTTCGTCTCTTTTCATTTAATTGAGTTAGTTATTTCGGTTCATTATTTGTATTCTATATCCGTACTGGGCATTTGGCTCATGCTGTGTTTTTCTTTCGGCAGATAATCAGGGGATCAAGGGCAAGTGTGATGAGAGCTCCCTTCATTCCAATGGTTTAAAAATATTCTGTTTAGGCTTGTTATGTCAGTTTATTTAGTATTGTAATAATTATTTTAGATTGTGGTTTGAGCCAGTGTAACATTTATTATGGTTTGTCTTATAAGATTTAATTATTATGAGATTATTCTTTTATGGTTTAGAGCCTTGTGATATTCGTTAGTTCTGTTGTGTTGTGCATAACCTCTCTTTCTATTTTGAAAAGGGGGTGTTACAGTTTTTCACTGATAAATTAGATAATACACACATGAGTTTATAATTACTGGTTTTCCCAATAGTAAAAATCAATTCAACACGTCAATACACTTGAAGAATACATACATATATAGAATCAACAAAAATCTGGTAGTTAGCTAGTATGGATGAATAGCAACAGAGTGATGAAATTTGTAACAGTGTTTGCCGCCGAGACAATTCTTCTTCATACTACCTATTATTGGCTTTGGCTCTTGAAACTCAATTAGTTGAATCTTCTTTTGTCTCTTGGCGTCCTCGATTCGTTGATAAGAATCGCGCAGTTTCTTCTTGGCGGACTCGAAGTTCAATTGAACAGAGGCCTTCTTCTTATCACAATAATATTCTCTGTTTGGCTTCGCATTAATCTTGTTCGGTTGATTATTGATCTTCTTGTTGACAACAGCATTGTCATCATCATCGACTTCTTGTTTTAAGCACTCAGCAATCCACTCCAACTGATCTCGATTTGGCTTCAAAACTTGTATAACCCTCTTCAATTCCTTACCTTTTCTCGACGATGGTGGTTGCCGCTTCAAAGAATAGGAACACGATCACTCGCATCTTCAACAACTTGATCATCCAAAAAGATGTCGGCAACGAGATTCATGGCGGCATCATCACTCGTAAAGTTAAAAGCAAAATCCTCCAATAGCGGACATTCAAGTCCGTCGAACATCTCATCCCCATAAACCTCCTCCATTAATCTCTCTTTCTTTCTCTCACTCAGACTAGTATGAGCTTAATTTGTTCTAATAATTGTGTACGTCTGTATATATATAGTGATCAGGTTAATGACTTGGAACCCAAGTATGTTCGGTCGGCGTATTTATACGTTGATCTTACGAACGGGTTTAAATGCATATATGTGTGCAAATCTTCTACAAACAGATTTCAAATATATCTTCATATATATATATATATGATATATATCATATCTTCTACAAACAGATTTCAAATATTTCATATATATATATATATATATATATATATATATATGAAGATATGATATAAATCATATATATATATATGAAGATATATATGAAATCTGTTTGTAGAAGATTTGCACACAGATATGCATTTAAACCCGTTCGTAAGATCAACGCATAAATACGCCGACCGAACATACTTGGGTTCCAAGTCATTAACCTGATCACTATATATATACAGACGTACACAATTATTAAAACAAATTAAGCTCATACTAGTCTGAGTGAGAGAAAGAAAGAGAGATTAATGGAGGAGGTTTATGGGGATGAGATGTTCGACGGATTTGAATGTCCGCCATTGGAGGATTTTGCTTTTAACTTTGGCCGCCATGAATCTCGTTGCCGACATCTTTTTGGATGATCAAGTTGTTGAAGATGTGAGTGATCGTGTTCCTATTCGTTTGAAGCGGCAACCACCATCAAGAAAAGGCAAGGAATTGAAGAGGGTTATACAAGTTTTGAACCCAAATCGAGATCAGTTGGAGTGGATTGCTAAGTGCTTAAAACAAGAAGCCGATGATGATGACAATGCTGTTGTAATGCTTCAGTTTCTGGATAGCTTTTAACTTCGTTGACTTTGATGCCTAGCATTTTGTTTAATGCACCAATATAGGCTCGGACGCTGGAAATAATAATATCCATTGATGCTCCGGTTCCACTGTCAACAATTACAACAAAAGAGAAAAAAATGACAAGTGTAAGACTGATGAAATGTTTCAAAAACGATCCATTTAAGAAAAAGAGAATTGTTATTTTCACAAGGTCTCTCCCACAAAAACAGTAAATTCCGCATGGTTACATGAGAGATAAAATAGGCTTGTGGAAATAAAATTCCCTTGAGAAAAAATTTAAAGCATGTGCATGACATACCTATATGTACGTTGAACAGCTTGTCCAGTGTATGCGTTAGTTGATGTCTGGTTGTTATCCCCACGAATTAAAACTCGGGTAGTGGCTATAGCATCAATGCCTACCGTAACTGCACTCATGGAGTACTCGAGAAGTGTCACAGGTACCTGCATATAGGGAGAACGATGCTTCTTCAGGCCCACAGAATGTGCGCTCCCAATTCAAATGATCACTTACAACAGGGAAAAAATATATATTAACTACTCAGAAATCGTTCTGGTTACATGTGACATATTGTTTGATGTAAACTTTAATTTACTAAATGAGTCATCGTTTACTTTTGTAATATATATACCGACTGCGAAAAAGCTCAGAACTTCATTGTGTAAAAATCACTTCACTCGAGCAAGAGCATCAGAAAACAGCTGCCAATGACTCTTAGCAAAAGTGGGTTAGCCCATTTATTTAACCTAATTTCATTGCAATATAGAACTGAAAGCTTTCAAATTCAAACCTTCACAATGAGATCAACCGCCTTGTATGCTGAATCAACTGGCCCTGTTCCAACTGAATAAGCAATATGTTCTTCTCCATCAGCATCAATTAGTCTAACAGTTGCCGTTGAAAGACCCAGACTTCCACATGTAATCTGTGCATTAGGTAATAGGTTTTTTTCAATTGAAAGTACGACTACTTTATACATCCACCCCACTGACTAAAGAAAAACCAAATTGAAGCATGAAATGAAGTCTACATGTACCTGTACATCGCCAAGCTTCCAAACAACTTGAGGCTGAAAAACTTCATCTGAGACCAGTGCTATTAGGTCATCATCCGTAATGGTCTGAGACACCAAAAAAGAAAATAAATGATGGGTAGAATGAGCTGCATAATTCCAACAAAATAGGCACATATATAGTCTTTCCTTCTCTACTTTGGTTCTCCATTTTCCAATATGCTAATAAACTTATAGGTCCGCACCCTGACTGCACCATTATGCCATTCTTTGGCAATTGACATAACCAGCGACAAAAACCAAAACTTAATTAACAGCTGTAAAATTGTCTAGAATTTCCTTGCACCTTTTTCTTTTCAGCTACGGCTTTAAAATGCCAAAACAGATCATCATGTTCCTTCCCATCGATGTCATAGCCAAGATGAAAAGGCATTAAAGCAAGGTGTTGATGCATGGCATCAAAACATGAACATGTATTTAGTGCATAGAAGGCATGAACATTGCCCTATACCTCCAGAAGTTTCGACCTCAAAGCATGGCGTCCGCTGTACAAAATTTTAGGGAGAAAACATGCGAATATATGTGTATTCGTGGGAGAGAGAGATGGACAGCCAAAAATACAAATTACTTCAAAACCATAAAGAATACGAAAGGAAATAGTCATATTATCAAATAGCATTTTAAAAGAACATGTGGATGGTGCTTCTTGGAGAGTCAAGCATGCAGAACTTGTCAAAAGACAAATATATAAACAAATTTGTAAGCCACAACAGAAACCAAAAGCTTTAGCAGTTTCGTTTCTCCTTACCAAAGTTTTCCGAGGACAATACCAGATTCATCAGAACGATGGAGCCCAATCTCTTCCGGAGACATAATCTCATATGTATTTTTATGTTGAAGCATTCCATCCTACAAGATCGGAAGCATAAGACAAGGGTTTCAGTAAGTGTAACTCAATTATTGAAAGAAAAAAAAAACTAAAAAGGGAAGAATAAGCATTCCATCCTACAAGATCTGAAGCATAAGACAAGGGTCTAAATAAGCGTAACTCAATTAATGAAAGAAAATGTTAAACTTGAGAACTTTCTACATGCTCTCCCCTGGAATAATAAGAGAACTTTAATGTGCTACAAAATTAGAAAAAATAGTTTTAAAAAGATAAAAAAAAAATGGAAGAATCTATGGAGAAGAATTAAAAGGCAAAAGGCAGTCAATGATCAACATATAGTAATGTTAACCAATTATATAGGTTGTTACAAGAATAGATCTGTTCGGTAATAGTAGTAGTAGTGTTTGGTTATAAGCATATTGCAATAGCCATACAATTAGTATAAAACACTTTCAAGATGTAGCCTGGTATTTTATGTAAATTAATGCTGAAAAGTTTCTTCTCTAAATTCCTTCCCTTCCACTTGTGAATCTGTTCTTATGTTTATTTGATTTCAATTCTTTTTATTTTACATTTTTTCCTGAATCTATCAAAATAATCTTGATTAAAACATTCATGATCATCACATTTTATATCAAGCCCCTCGACTCTGGACAAATTTCCATCATGGTTGACACACAAGGTTGAAGGTGATTGAAGCAAACACTGGGTAACAATGACTTTCAGAATTCAAAAATATATTGGGTAAGAACCTCCATTCAGTCTTATATCTCTAATCTGTTACTCTGGTTCTTTTTTAATCTAACATCCTTTATTTCTTTGCTTCTAATTCTTTTTGGTTAACCCTTATTTTTCCTTTTTCTTTTTACAAATTATGGGTGTTAGAAACTCTTAGAGAATTCAGCTAGTCATGGGCACTTTTTTTTAGTCAAAACTCCACTGAAGTCTCTAATGTCTTACAATTTTTCTGTCTACATTTTTCCCTCTTCAACACTCGCATTTGTGTAAAAATGTCATCATTTCCAATCCCAGAAATCATAAATTTTCTATGAGAGAACCCAATTTCATTTCATTTCTTCCTCTATTCTTGATTATCCATATTTGTTCTTTATCTATAAATTTTGAGCAATTGTACTAATCCAAGAACTATCAATGAAAAGTCAGATCTCTCATCTCCAAACCCATCTCAACTACATTTCTAATCTTCCATTTTTTCTTATTCTGAATTATTTTCCTATTCTAAATGGGTTCTCTATTTTATTTTGATCATTAATTTTTTTCTCTCAATCTTTAGCAATTTTTATACTTTAGCATTACCAATCTCAAAATTTATGACATTCTTCCTTAAGATTTACAATCTAATTCCCAGACATTAATTATCTGTCTTGATTTTTTTTCCTTTTTTCTAGTGGATTCACCATCTTCCACCATGACTGAAGCTGGTACGGAAAAATCTTCTGTATAAAGTTCGAAATGGTGAATTGAGGTAGAGTAGACCGATGATCGTCTAGAATGTGACATAGTGATCATGAATAGCAAGGGGCTGTTGAGCAGTCAGAGATTCTCAAATTTACAGGGCACAAACGATACAAATTAGAAAAGGAAACAAGAAAGTAAACACTAGCACTCACGATTTACATTAGCACCCAACTGTTTTCAAAATAAATGAACTGCATCTACACCATCAATCCAATATAATTAAAATAATATGCTTAAATACACTTTAAACCTTCAAGTTTTTCACTTTTTATAAGTTAAACCCTAATGTTTCAACTTAAAGACATTGAACCTTAATGTCTTTAAATTTTTATAAATTAAACCTTGTAGCCACTGACAAGTAATAATTGATCCGAATGAGATTATTTTGAGTAATTTTACTCCACAATATTTTTAGAAATACAAAAAATATAGGCACGTGGTTAGTGTGATGAAGAAAAAAATAGAAAAAATTAAATTCAATATAAATGATTTATCCCGTTAAAAACTAAATTTTCCGGATTGATAGGACATCTAAAATATCTTTAAAAGCACAAAAATTGTAGTCACCTGGTTAGTATGTGATGAAGAAGAAAAATAAAGTAAAATCGAAGCCAATATAAACGATATAAACCCTTCAAAGACTTAATTACACTTTATTTTGAGTTACATGACTTATTCTGGTAAGAAATGCTTAATTCGGTAGCCAAAAGGTTTAATTTATAAAAATATAGAGACATTGAGGTTCAATGTCTTAAAGTTAAAACATTGAAGTTTAAAGTGTAAACAGCGAAAAACTTAAAGGTTTAAAGTGTATTTAAGCCAAATAATATTGATTATGGGTCAGATCCACGAAGTTGATAGAAAATTAAGAATACAAGTAGGGCTAGGATCTGAATTCAAATATTGTTAGGTTCAAAATGGTTTTCTAACACCTAATCTAGAAAATGTTATCAACCAAGAAAATTAACATAATATAATTTTTTGTACAAGTCAATAATAAATTCACTCTAAGCGTTGTTAGCGGCCTAACCTAAGTACACATGCAAAGATATACAATATAAAGCGAAAGAGCTACTACTATGCCAATTGCCACACAAAGCCAAGACCCCTGTCCATACTAAAAGATCCTCCCTGTCAATTGATCTTCCCAAAATAAATGAAAAAACAAAAATAAAAATAAACAACACTAGTCTCCACTCTTTCCACACTCTCATTCCATTCCAAGCCAGCAGCATTTCACCTACTGCCCTTGGCATCAGAAAAGAGATATCACAAAGCTAAAAGGGAAAGGGTGTCCCAGCTACGTTTCCTCTACGCTAGTCTTGGGGGGGAAGCATAGCAAGTGAATAAACCTATTCACTCAGCTCCTCCTTGCTTAGCCGATCAAAGTCACTCCTCAAACTCCTAGCCGCAATACAATGGAGAAGGAGGTGATCGACCATTTAATTTACTACAAAGTTGTCAAATAGTTAAGTTGAAGCGAGCTGATGTCCAACTGCCTAAGCGACCAGTTGACTAGTCGCCCAACTAGTCGTAGATAAAGAGAAATTATTTACAATATAAGATGTGTGTATATATATATATATATATATATATATATTTAAATTACAATTAACATGAAAAATATTACAATTTCACAATCTAAACTATAAAATATCATTGATAACTATATGATATTGACACGTCACTAACGTTAATGTTAATCTTGTATAATCATTATATATATATATATATGTGTGTGTGTGTGTGTGTGTGTGTAAATATATAATTATGCTATAGATATATAAATTGATAAGCTGAAAATACTATACTACAAATTTATATATACTATAATTATATAAATTAATATACTATACCATACATTAGCTGTATATACTAGTTATATTATATATACTAATGTTAAATAAAATAAAAAACTCACCGCACAAAATATGTAAGTTCCTTTTTCTTCTTTGTTGCCGATGTTTTTCTTATCAAAGTAGTCCCTTAGTCACATACTTGTTTGAGTATATTTGTTTGGATCTTTAATTGGGTGGGTTACTAGGTTATAGGTCAATTGGAATTTGGAATTGGGTCGGGTAAATTAAAATTTGAGTTTCTTTCCAAGTCGTCCGACTAGAGACAAATTCGGGCAAATCGTCGATTTGAAATGACTAGATGACGACTAACGGTTCAAGTCGCACCACTTAGCGACAACGGTCAAGTCGAGCTATCGACTCGCACTTCCAACAATGACCGGACTAATCGCGGGCTAGTCGATGTGACTTGATAACTATGATCTACTAGCAAGCCGGAGCTCTCTTTTTGAGGTTATGCTAAGTGTGGATTACCCCCCAAAAGCCACAGTCCATTTGAAAAATGTCACGTTCTGAGGTTCCCCTTGTGACGCCCCCAAATTCAGACACTAATATCTCGAATTCGGTGCTTCACGATCTAACTCAATTAACAAACTAAAATCTCAAATAACGGAATAATAGAATAATTTATATTGAAATAATATAAATATTCTTGTCCCAAGGTCTCACAACCGTTACTAACTTAATACATGGCTTAAATTGTAACTTAACTTAATACATAATACCAAATAAGTCTTGTTACAAACATAATAATAATACGCTTCTAGCATAAAAGACTAAAGCTACTCCATAGCTTTGCCCTTGCCCTTATCCTACCCCGAGGTACTGCCCACTCTGCCTTAACTGAAATGTTTTAAGGAAGCAAGAATAAGCAACAATTTGCCCAGCAAGTAATATAACAATAAGGGAAAACAAGTATATAAGTTCATGATCTAAAGGGTATAACGGTAAATAATAGTTCAAGAATTAAAAGAATAATGTTGGAAGCAAGAATTATCAATTGTTCCAAATCTGACCTTTGAATCGAAATAAGAGTCACAATGGACTAAAGGATATTCAACAGAATTCAAAGGTTTCAATACTTTAATGATTAAAGAAGATTTAAACACCGAGTAGTCACTACGGACTAAGAACTCCTGCTAGAATTAACAGTATTTAACTAACAATTCAACATAAACAAGTACAACAGGTGATCAGCCTATAGTACCCTACGTTATGCATAACATTTAAACGTGTTGTTTGTGCGTACGTCGGTTTCCCGACAATATAAAATTTCCCTTTCTAAGAGGGTTGTTCATCTCAGTAGATTTATAAGATTCCGCAACAAAGCAATTGATTTGGATAGTTTTCTAACTCATAGATATTTGTCTAAGCCGAATCAAATGGCTTAGACTCCTTTCTCAATACGTTTAAGAATGATAAGTTCAAACTCGCAACATGATTCAAGATATAAAGTTTAAGTCGAATTTCAGGATATGAATAACAATTCATACGAGTATAAATATTTGCTCAATAATTCGAAACTTGCACAATATTCAACGCGGTATAAAATTTAGGAACTTACATTCAATATAAGAATCAAATGAAGTTAGAAAACTTGCGTAATCATAGATTTTTTGCATAAAGTAAATGCATAGGTTAGGATACTTGCCTTTAGCGTAGGTTACAAGTCTAAAGCTTAACGTCACTGCAAAGTCTTGTAGTATCCTATTTATGTATATATAAATATATATTTATATACACACATTAGTTATACAAGCTTGATACCCCAAACTATCTCATACACATACATGTCAAAGTTACACGATCAGACCGTATAGTTACCACATCAACATTGATTTGTGTTTGAAATCTTTATCTAAAAACCTTTTAGAAATTGTTAAGTATTGATTCAATGTAGCCACAATACACTTAAACACTTAGAACATCACTTTCATCATGTATTATAACTTAAAACATTAATATATACATGCTACAATTCTCATATCATAGTTTAAAAAGTCAGAGAACATTGTTGCAAGATGCGGCCTTGTTCTATTTGCTGCAATTGACACAGGAGTGGCGAGCGTACCACGACTCCTGACTGTGCCAGAGTTGTTTTGAGTTTACTAATTCCATTTTAGTTTCTAGCATGCATGGATACTAACACATATCATACACACGTGTTAAGAGGTCTTGGGTTCTCCTAGGGTCATTTCAAGTTCACTTTTACACATTATGGTTTTAGTTGGAAATTCTATTGAATTAAGGCTAAATAAGTTCACGAAATCAAGAGGCCAACCACATTAACCATTTAATCACGTAAGGATGTTAGACAACCTGTGATATGCATGCTCGCATGTATTCAATTCATTTACACATAGTTAGTATTGTTCATCTCTTGAAAACGTGTTTAAAATCATGCTTGAGTAGTTCGTCATTTGCCTAATTAGATGAGTGCACATATAGGTCATGTTTAGTGACATAAGGAGTCTTACTATACATGTTCTAAAGTTCAGAATGTAAACAACATCATGCTTGCAAATATTAGTTTCAAAGCTTTCAAGTTTTCTTTTAAAAAGTCATCTTAAATCAAAGCTAAAGCAAGCAAAGCAACTTTAAACTACCTTTCATGCTCATTTGTTCACCTAACCCAGGCATATGCATATGCTAAAATCAGAACTCAAAACACACAAGTTTCATCAAAGTTCGTTTTCAAAACTCCTAGTTTATTTTAGAAAATATATATTTAAGTAGACTAAAGACATTCAAATGATGCAAAGGGACTTAAGGCTACATGTTATACTTATTTTCATGCGTAACCAAGTCAAACTAGCATGTTAAAACATATCAGACTATAGCAGAAGTCCAGCTGGTGCACGGCGCAGCTGCGTTGTTCTGTACTGTGGGAGCGGCAAAGCTGCGATGCTCCAGGACAGTCCCAGAAACAGCAGCTGGCGCAGCAGCGCTGGCATGAACCGCAGAAGGGGTGAAGCTGCGCCCTTCCCTGGACAGTCCCAGGAAGGTCTCTGCTTCGGCAGAAACTCAGAACATACAACCATTACACTTTCATTTAGCATGATAAGAACATCTCATTGACGCATAACACACATGCAAACTCTGTTGACACAATAACATTCCTTCCCAAACCAACTAACACAGAATTCATGAGAATTTCTAAGAATTTATAAAACTTTGAACTTAATAACAAACATAAGGATGTTACCTCTTTTGAAGTTAAATTAATACTCCTTAATTCTTAACTTCAGATTCCTCTCAATTCTCAGCAACACTCTCTAATTTAACTTAACAGACAATCTAGCAAAGTGAATTTGAGAAGAGGAGACTGCTATTTATAGAGGACTTAATACCCAAATTTGGGCCTTACACATTGAATTAAACCAACGGAATTAAGAAGAAACCATTGGATTGAAAGAATTTGGTGAAAAGAAGTTACCAACTTCTTCTCCTCCATTCTTCTCACCATCATTGCAGCTATAAACAGTAGAGAAGCATAGGATAGGCCAATGGCCTAATCACGGTAGTTGTATAGAGTGTGACACTGATTTTGGGACTAGGCTTATTACTCTCTTATTTATCAGTAAAGTGGACCTCATACACTAAGGTTATTTCCTTTAGGGCTCACAAGTGCAATTTTAATGAGTAATATTATTACCTTGTAATAAATTAAGGGTACATACACATAATCATATAATCCATGTACATTGGGTTTGTCCCAATAATATTTAAATTAGGTTAGAATATAATTCAGTTGGGTATCAACAACTCATTATATTACATAAAACTTATTATTTTCAATACACCCCAAATATTATAATGACAATTAATATTAAATGTTTATTTTCCAACAATTAACTTTCTTCCATAATTCTTAAAATACACATTTAATTCACCCATTATGTACTATAATGTCACACAAGGCTCATTTATACGACTTAGTAAATCACATTTCAAACTTATTTTTATCATATAGTCTTATACATTATAACATTATTCTTAATGTCCCACTTTTCGTATCATACATATAGTAACAAAATAATTTTTCAAGGATCTGTCATCGGTACAGCCTACGCTGGTTTCAGATATGAAGTGGCGCGAATCGCTACCACTCGATGATCAAACCAAAGCTTTGCACCAAAGAATCTCGCACCATACCACATACCACAATGAAATTGCACATAACACTTAATTAGCTAAAATAATAATAATAATTAGTCTATCACATTATTAAATCATTCCTTCATTAATTTAATTAAATGATTACTTAATCCATCATTATGCCACACTAGGCATATCACATAAGCTTTTCATTAATTCCACCACATCACATACTTGTTACGTGCTTAACTCAATTTAAGTTGAATTATTACATTCCAAGACACATAAATATATATGTAATTCAACATAAATATTCAAACAATTTATTTATTTAGTTAATATTGTTTATAAAATTCACGGATATTACACCCCTACTCTCTAGATAGGTCCCATATGACACATAATTACCATCAACTCCTTACAGAATTCTAAAATATGAGCGCACCAAAAAACATCTACTATTGTTTTGGCCTTCCAACGCAATAGATCCTCCTGTCCAACCCATATCTCCTTCCCTCCAAGGACATTCATGATTCAACAATCAAACTACCTCCTCTAATTTCCAATCCTGAAAGTTCCACCTAAATAGTGGCTGCCACAACCATTGTTCCTCAACCTCAAAAAAAAATCTGCAACCATAGCCCTTGGATCCACCAAAATATCTAAAAGATTCAGAGAAACTCCGCAAGTGGAATCTCACCATAGTGTCCGACTAAAATAAAAAAATTCCTTCAATTTCCCAACCTCCTACACAATGTCTCATAAATCCATCCAAACCTGAAGCAATGGCTTTCAAAACCCCTCCCCCAAAAGGAAAAGACCCAAGCCTAGTTTGTAAACACACGCACGCACTCTCTCTCCCCCCGGCGACTAATAATGACCCTCTTCCATAGACCAACTTCATGCCATAAATCTACAAAACCACTTACCAAACAAAGGTTGTGTTAGAAGATTCCTTAATTGTAGTGTTAGAAGATATTGCATGATTGTAGTTTCCTTAATCAGGGTGTACACATTACTATAATTTAGGAATTACCGTAACTGTAATTAGGGTACTTGTGTATAAATATATCAAGCTATGTAATAGATTCATTCAATAATAAGAAATTATTCAGTTTCTACATGGTATCAAAGCTCGATCCTTAACAGATAAGCTCTTCACGTTGTTTTTCCTTCGTCTTTTCTCATAAACCTAGCTGAACAAAGTTGTATGAAGAAATTGGAACTATAACTGGTTTACCTAGAAGTTTCCGACCACCACAAGAGTTTCCGATCCCTGACCCACGCGCTCCCGTGCCACCTTACGCGCCACTGTCATCCGGCGCGTGTGCCTTCTCTGACAACCCAGTTTCTTTCCCAGTGTTCATCTCTTTCCTCTCTTGATATCTACAGGTGTGTTGCTGTGTTTGGTTTAGGTTTACAGACTTCATCTTCTTTAGTGGGGATTGTCGACAACGTGATACTGCAGATAGTCTCCTTTAGTTGTTTCGTTGTTTCCTTCAATGATATTGCAACTTGATAGCACGTTCATTTCACTTGTTTCTCTTGCATATATTGTGTCACAGTATAAGACACTTTTTCTTTGATATCCTTTTGGAAATCTTATTCTCCTAGGATATATAGTGTACTTATATGTTATATGGCGGAACACAGTAGTATTAACAGTGGGATTCATAAGAGTAGCATGGAACAACAACAGACTGTTAGAAGCCATACTCTTAATTCAACATTGGTTCTAAGTCCTTTCAAATTGGATGGAACCAACTATTTGGTATGGTCTCAAACATGCCGCATGTCAATTGAGGCCAATTGTATGCAACACTTTATCAACGGAACAACCATCATGCCTGAGAAACCGGGTCTGACACAAGAGGAATGGAAATCTGATAATTCCATGGTAAAAACGTGAATTTTTAACTCCAAGGAACCTAGTATGTGAGTAGTTACATGTTCTTAGACACTGCCTATGAGCTTTGAGAAGCTATCTCCCAAACTTTCTCTATTTCTAGTGATATGTCTAAAGCATATGACATTCGTAAAAGAATTCAGGAGCTAAGTCAAGGGGAGGGGACTGTGGCTTAGTATTTTGTAGAAATTAATGCTCTTTGGCAGGAGCTTGATCATTATCGGGTTTTTTCATCTAAATGTCTGGAAGATGCAGCGGCTTACCAAAAATTTGTTAGTGCAGATAGAGTTGTGGATTTCTTAGCAGGTTTGAATATAGAATTTGATCAAGTTCGGGCACAGTTGATTGGTCAGACACCTGTTCCATCACTGCGAGAGGCTCATGCTAGAGTCCAACACGAGGAAAGTAAACGTAATGTGATGGTTCTAAATCATGTTGACCGATCAGCCATGGTTGCTTCGCATCCTAAGTTTGGCTCCACTATTCAGTCTCCTGTTGAGAAGGAAGTGAATGTGATTACTGTGGGGGAAAGAACCATACTAGGGATCGTTGTTTCAAGCTTCATGGACGTCCTAAAGGGAGAGGGGGACGGTTTGGTAATGATCGTGGTCGTGGATCTCAGGCCTATGCGACGACTACAAAACTTCCTGTTGATGCATCCAGTGCTTCAGACACTACTACTACACTCACTCCTGAGGAAATCTCTGTTTTTCGGAAATTTTATTCTAAATCCACTTCTTCTCATTATGCTCAGTCAGGTATACATTCTTATGTTTTTACTACTTCATCAACTTGCCCTGGTTGGATCATTGACACAGGTGCTTCTGAGCATATGACCGGATCCTTCATTTATTTTACTTCATACACGCCTTGTCTGGAAAAGACAAGGTTCGCGTAGCTGATAGTTCTCTCTCTTCTATCTCCGGAAGAGGCTCTGTAGTTTGTACTCCATTGAAATTATCATCCGTTGTCTCCATATTCCCTTATTTACTGCAAATTTGTTATCTGTTCAACGTCTTTCAGAATCCTTACACTGTTCAATAACATTTTTCCCATCTCATTGTGTTTTTCAGAACTTGGTGACGGGGCAGAAGATTGGCAGTGGTAGTGCAGTTGGTGGTCTCTATTATTTAGATGTTCCCTACTCAGGCTCTTCACTCTACCTCGGACTCCAATCTGACCTCTCTCCATCAATGTCATCGACGTTTGGGACATCCTTCTTTTCCTGTATTAGAGTCTTTATTTCCATCTTTAAATAAAACTCAGATTTTATGTGAGCCATGTGAATTGGGTAAACACAAACGTTCTACTTATTCTGCTATTAACAGCCGACATTATGAGTTTTTTGCTATTTATAAATACTGATGTGTGGGGACCATCTCGGGTTGTTTCCCGTTCTGGTTATAGATGATTTATTAGCTTTATTGATTGTCATTCGCGTGTCACTTGGATTTATCTTCTTCGTTCCAAAAATGAGGTTTTTGATTGTTTTCAGGAATTTCATAAAATGAGTCAAACCCAATTTGACGCTAAAGTCGAGATTCTCCGTAGTGATAATGGTCGGGAATATAGTAATGATAATGCTTTTACATCTTATCTCTCTCATCATGGCATTATTCTTCAAACCTCTTGTGTCAAAACTCCAGAACAAAATGGAGTTGCGAAAAAGAAAGAATCGTCACTTACTAGAGGTAGCTCGCACTCTTATGTTCAATTGTTCACTATGAACACTCCTAAATTTTTATGGGGAGATGTTGTTTTGACTGCTGCGTTTCTGATTAATCGACTTCCTTCTAGAATTCTTGGGAACAAAAGTCCAATCTCTTTTCTCCCACACACGATCAGTCCTTCTCCTTCGCCTCGAGTCTTTGGTTGTGTGTGCTATGTTCATGATAAATCTCCCACTAGGAGAAAATTAAATCCCAAGTCTCGGTGTGTTTTCATTGGTTATTCTCCAACCCAAAAAGGTTATAAATGTTATCATCCTCCTTCACACAAAGTATTTGTCACTAGGGATGTAACTTTTTGGGAATTGGAACCTTTTTATTCTTCTTTCCCTTCTCCTCAGGGGGGAGGATGTTATTGATTAGGAGAAGGTTCCACCTAAGGCTGGTATTACAAGTACTATTATACCTTCTTCTCATGTTCCATCTTCTCCTGTTCCTATTGTTGTTTCGGATAATTCTACATAGGGAGAGTTACAGAATGAGCCTAAGTTGAGAACCTACGTTCGAAGAAGCAAACAGAAGGTCACTTTTTCTGCACCACTAGTCCAACCCTGCTCAGAACCTAATCTTGATAATGCTAATGGTGAGAATCCTACTTCTACTTGTTCTTCTGATGATAATGACATTGACATTCCTATTGCTCTTAGAAAAGGGGTTAGAGCTTGTACTCAACATCTTATTTTTAATTTCTTAGCCTATGATAAATTATTTGCATCCTATTACTCATTTGTTTCTTCATTGTCTTCAATATTTGTACCTAAGGGATGGAAAGAAACAATTAGTGATGAGAAATGGAAACAGACTATGATAGAGGAGATGAATGTCCTGAAAAAGAATGATACATGGGAACTAGTTTCTCTTTCGTACAGAAAAAAATCAGTTGGTTGCAAATGGGTATATACAGTCAAACAGAAGCCAGATGGGACAGTTGAAATACTCAAAGGCAGGTTAGTTGCAAAAGGGTATACTCAAACCCATGGAATTGATTACCAGGAGACATTTGCTCCTGTAGCAAAAATGAACTATGTTCGTACCATAATCTCATGTGCAACAAATTTTGGCTAGGATATTCAGCAATTAGATGTGAAAAATGCGTTCCTTCATGGCGATTTGGAGGAGGAAATATATATGGAAATACCCTTTGGTTTTGCTTCATCCGTCACCAAAGGTAAGGTGTGTAAACTGCGAAAGGCTTCGTATGATTTGAAGCAGTCTCCCAGAGCCTGGTTTGGAAGATTCCACAAGGCAATGATAAGATTTGGGTATAGGCATAGTCGAGCAGATCATACTCTATTTGTCAAACCGATAAAAGGTAAGACTACCATTCTTATCATTTATGTTTATGATATTGTGGTGACAGGAAATCATAGAGAAGTGATAGTTAATCTCAAAGTGAATCTAGCCAAAGAGTTTAAAATTAAAGATCTTGGTCCTTTAAAATATTTTCTTGGTATTGCAGTTGCAAGATCTCCCAGTGGAATTTTTCTATCTCAAAGGAAATATGTTTTTGATCTTTTAACAGAAACTAGCATGTTGGGATGTAAACATGTTGATTCTCCTATTGAAGTAGGTGGCACAGGACCTACAGTTGATAGAGAAAGATACCAGCGTTTGGTGGAAAGATTGATATACCTTTCTCACACTAGACCTGATATATCTTATGTTGTGGAGATAGTGAGTCAGTATATGTATGACCCCTAACATTGTCATATGGAAACTGTTTACAGAATTCTGAGGTATCTCAAGTCTGCTCCTAGAAAAGGTTTATTGTTTGCACCACATGGTCATATGAGAGTTGAAGCTTTTTCCGACTCAGATTGGGCTGGTTCTATAGAGGATCACCGTTCTACGT
Organism: Panax quinquefolius; assembly: GCA_020205615.1. NCBI lineage: Eukaryota > Viridiplantae > Streptophyta > Magnoliopsida > Apiales > Araliaceae > Panax > Panax quinquefolius. The sequence goes on from CM035159.1 coordinate 8,967,017, forward strand.
CAGGTTATTGCTCATTTGTTGGAGGTAATCTTGTTATTTGGCATAGTAAGAAACAGTTCGTGGTGGCAAGATCCAGTGACAGAGGCTGAATATCGAGCTATTGCCTTGGGTATATGTGAACAAATGTGGTTTCGATCCTTGCTAGAAGATTTGGGTGTTACAACTAAAATGTCTATGCAGTTATTTAGTGATAATAAGGCAGCCATTAGTATTGCAAACGACCCAGTACAACACGATAGAACAAAGCACATTGAAATTGACAAATACTTCATCAAAAAAAAGTTAACCAGTGGTCTTATTTGCTTACCTTTCGTCAAAACAGAACATCAGCTTGCTGATATTTTGACTAAGGGTCTTAGTAGTAAGATGTTTCATCCATTATGTTTCAAGTTGGGTATGCGAGACATTTATACACCAACTTGAGGGGGAGTATTAGAAGATTCCTTAATTATAGTGTTAGAAGATATTGCATGATTGTAATCAAGGTGTACACATTACTATAATTTAGGAATTACCACAACTGTAATTAGGGAACTTGTGTACAAATATATCAAGCTATGTAATAGAGATTCATTCAATAATAAGAAATTATTCAATTTCTATAGGTTGGTTAAAGACTCCCAGGTAACAAATATCTAGACCTCCATCGAGCACATACCTGTGCTTTCCTTCTCCTGGTTCCCCCTCTCCCTCCCTCCCTCGGAAATCCTGCACAAGCTTATCCTGCACAAGCTTGTGCAACTTCACAATCAAAAGATTTGCAAGTTTGGAAATGTTTGCATCCTCTAAACGTAAACTGACTACGGGTACATTATAGCCTCTGCAAATCCCACGAAGTTGATTGAAACAAAAGAACACTAGTAAGAATATTTAGAACAGCTGTGCTAACATGACCACAACATGCTAGAAGCATAAAATGCAGATATCTGAAGCATAACCTTAAACCAATTTGCAATCAGAAAACCAACCTGATGGATACCACTTTCATGAGCAAAAGCATTAGCACCAACAATTGCCTTGTGTGGTTGCACAAGCAGCCCACTGTACTCTTCCACCTAGAAATACAACCACCAAATTGAATCAGAGTAAAGCAACTTTTTTAAGATTGGGAAAAATAAAAATACAAATATAAAAAAGATGCAAAGAGAGTATACCATCTTGCTAGCCATCACTATGTGTTTAGTATTGATCCCATTATAAAGACCACCCAATACTTGCTCACCGCGACATTTAAATGCCATTACGACCTATATTAGAAAGAAAGAGAAGTAGTACGTAAATTAACAGTGTTATTGCACATTACAAGATCCAACTACCTTAAAATATAGCTATATAAGGAATCCATGACATCCACAAAGTTCTTTGATTTTGTGTCAAGATTTGTTCTTTCATAAGGAGATATAGAGTATAATGGTTGACAATATATGGACCAGCTTCAGTTGATTACATTGGTGGACTGGGCATAGCACATCAAGCATTAAATTACGAATTCAAAATTAACATATCAAAAATTAGTAAGGATAAAAGTTACATATTATCTACTCAGAGCAGAGAAAATCTGAACCATGCACATTAGTACCTTCCAATATTCCAACAACATGATAAATTCCAGTTGTACTAAGTTATAGTTAAGTTGCATACCAAACTCAACAAGATAAACACGCGCATACACACACACGCGCGTGCACACACAAAAGAGATTCTCGGTGAGAAACAGAGAACCAACGATACAAACTAACCTATTTAAGCGGAAAGCAATAGAAATAAGAATATGAAGTCGTAAGTAAAAGACAATGGATGAAATCCCAAAGTAATATAAAATGCATCTGAAAGATCTCATAGCTAGAAATAAAAAATAAAAATAAAACATACTTAAGCACCATAATCAAATCTTGAAAATCACATTGCCTCGTATTTTTGACAATGCAATAATACATAATTCAAGTGACATATAAGAAACAAACCTCACCTCCTCCAAAGAAGCATTACCCGCTCTCTCACCAATGCCATTGATCTTTACTTCTACTTGTCATGCGCCTGCACATTCCCCCTATACAAAGATGAGCAAACATGTCAGTGGAACAAAACCTGGTGTCCAATCCAATATATACTTCACAGATTTAATTGCATACCGCTAAAGTAGTGGCAGTAGAAAGTCCAAGATCATTTTGGCAATGTGTTGAAATGATGACATTTTCAATTCCAGGGGTGTTTGCTTTTATGTCAGCAATCAGTTGTCCAAATTCATTAGGCACAGTATAGCCAACAGTGTCAGGGATATTAAGAGTGGTAGCCCAAGCTTTTATAACTTCATTTAGAATGAAATACAAAAATTCTCTTTCAGACCTGGTAAGAAACAAGTATTAAGAAACTTATGTGTTTACCTGAAGCACATTAGGAATAGACACCAGTACTATTGCGATTAGCTTTCAAGATTTGTGGGAATTAAAACTCGCATATTAATCAGTATGTACCAAATGTATTGCAACAGAAGTGCTACATAGTAATCCAAATTCACACTATAACCTTCATTAGCCATTCTGATCAATCAACCAACATAAAAGTAAATCAAAATTATCCAGCAGAATTAACTAATGCTTGAATTCATAATCATACAACCATGTAATCTAAGCCGCCGACTGAAAAGTTACAAAGATGGTTATTTTAGGTTCCGCAATGGAAACATGTTCCCTTTTATTCTGACTGGTTCACAAGATAATAGTACTGACATTCTAAGCTATACTGAGTTCATACATTAAAATTCATCGTCTCCATAAAATATACCAACCTACAACCAGTGAGTGTAATTTTCATCTTGCTTGGTTTCAAGTTTCCACCACAAGAGTGTAAGATTAAAAATAATATTAAAATAAAATCTTACTCATTTTCTTTCATTCATTTTTTTCACCGACTAAAAATAGAACCAAAGTAATACAATCTGTATCACCAAAAGGTCTCACCATATAAAAATAAAAATTATTTATTAAAAAAATTCTAGTAAAAAAGTAAACTTTCTTATAAAAGACTTGCATTGAAAAGAATCACCTCAAAATCAAACCTAACCTTAATATTTTAAAGGTCTTTAATCTATATAGTAGTACAAAACAGAGAAAAATAATGACTATAGGACTTGAAGATAGAAAGTAGTACAAAACAAAAAACTAATTAACTATTCAAATGCGAGAAAAGAAATTTATATTACTCTCAACTCACCAAAAAGTAAGCATATTAAATTACAAAAGAAAAAATGAGTTTTAAATTGGGAACTATAAGCATATTCAATTGCAAAAGAAGAAATGAGTTTAAAATTGGGAACTAACCTCCCTCCCAACTTTTGGCAATTCCACTATCAAATGTCAATTTTATATACAAAGTTTATATTAAAAGTTAATACCTTCCAGCATCTTCAGGGCTAAACTCAATATCATCACACCCCAAACTCCTAGCATAAGCTACCATACTCTTAGCTTTCGATTTCTTCAGCTTATACTTCATATGAATCTCACTCGTCGCTATAAACGTATGAATCCTAGGCTTCTTCGCATACTTAACAGCTTCCCAAGCCGCATCAATGTCCTTATTACACCTCGTCAATCCGCATATGACCGGAGAATTGGGGTGGTGGGTTTTATGGGTTTGAAGTGAAAAAGGGTGGGAATTGGAGACTTGGAAGAGAAAGAGGAGGAATTGGTTGGGCAGTAATTGGGGTGAGAGAAAATGGCCGCCATGGGAAAGATAGAGAGAGAAAGCTTGGTAATTGTAAAGTGATTGGAGGAATATAGATTTTGGAGAGGGGGAAAAGGGTTTATGGAATATACATTTTTTAAGCGACCCCAACATATATTCTTATTCTAGATGGTTAAACCCTATAATAATTTTTTCAATAATACAGTGTATTTTTTAAAATGTTACTGTATTTGCGTAATATGAATATTTTTTAAAATCGTTATTTTTAAAATATATCATTAATTTTGAAAATGATGGAATAATTAAAGATTCTTCTAATATCATTCTTGATTACAAAATGACAAGAAGTAAATATAATAAATAAAGATTCTTCTTTGATTACGAAAGTCATAAAAGGTCGATACACGTGGCAATAAAAATGTTATATTTTTTTTTGTTTACCAAAACCAGATAGATAAACTTAAATCATGTTATGAGATCTTTTGACCGGAAATCAAGCTAAGATACCATTGGTATATATATATATATATATATATATATATATATATATATATATATATATATATATATATATTATTGATAACTCGTCTACCAAGAAAGACTGTGTATAATTCTCAAAAAAATAAAAAAAAATTATGAACACAAAAAATTAAAAATGAGTTATTTTGCAGCAACATGTGATTTTGCGGCAACATGTGTGATATCTGGGAGTTGCACTACTCTTTCTTAACAAACACATGTTACTAAGAGGAGAATTATCTCCTAGTGACACAAAATCTAGACGCATCATGTACATATAACAACCATCTTGAAATTAGATTAGATTAATACCAGTGCATGATATACATATAACAACATAAAGGCACGACATAATGAAAAATATTACATTATCTAAAGACATATACCAACACAACAATTAATGTAAGACCCCAACTTATTATAAATGAAATTAAATTTTCTCTATTTATTATTTTGAAATAGTAAGGGTTGATTTGATTAATGTGGTTAGTTATGGGTAAAATGCGTAAATATTTCAAATAAGCAAGTGGTTATAAAATATTCATTGTTGTTTAATATTCGTTTGGTCGTGGAATATCTTACCGTCGGGAATATTCATACGACGACGCCTTGCCTTTATGTAAAGGCCCCATAACTTGAAGCGATTGGATGAAGAAAAGCGACAATTATAAGTTGTTTATAAAAAACGGCGTAGTTATTACTACTAATACTCTTATTGGAATACCCGTGGTGGTTAAAACACGTTAGCTTTACCAGTATTGCATAAATTATTGATTCTTACGTGAAGGCACTACTCGATAATTATTACGATAATTATTTGTTCGATATTTTATTTTATTGATTCAATAATTGCTACGTTGATATTTTATATTATTGTTGTTTGATAATTATCAACGCACAAAGATTTTCTTTTATCAAATCAATAATTCATATTATTTGAATAATATTATTAGATAGCATTATTAGCAATGTCTAGAAAGTTACATCTAAGGAGAGGTTTGGTCACCTAATTATTGGCGTCGATGAATGAGAAATCCTTATTGAAAGCCCCTCTTTTTAGGAGCTGCACGGTTTGTCGATTGTGATTTTGTAATATTATTTGTGAATAATTAATTATTTATTTATATGATGAGAAAAATTATTCATTTTATGTGGATATAGATGGAGAAAATTTTTAATGTGACAATTGTTGAAAATAAATATTTTATCTTTTATGATAAAATAATTTATTTAAATATATTATTATATTATAATAATATAATAATGGTGATATCTTTATAATGAATGTGTGATATATGAATATATGATGAGGAAGAGTATTTTTGTTACTAAAAATATGTAAAACATGTTTTTCATGTTTGTGAACCCCATTTCTTGGCTTGAAATTTGATTATAGCCTGCAAAATCGTCCGTTTGTGAATTTCGGTCAATTTCTGTTTGAAATTGGAAAAACTTTCTTCTGCAAAATTGTAGAGAATTAAATTTTCTATGGAATGGACATAAAATTTGAATTTTTCTGATAAAATGCTATTTATTATGAATTATTGAAGTTCTGGAATAATTAATTTTTGAAGTTTTAAATATTTTTTTTAATAAAAATATTTTTTTTTCATTTTGTGGGCCCCACTAACATGTGCAAATTATTGAATTCAGTTGGTAAAAGTGGGCGTAGGAAATTTATATAAATATATTATTATTTTATTAAATTTTCTGCTTTGGTGTTCTAAGCATTTTTCTATAAATAGGGTGCTTAGGTTAGAATTGAAAATCACACCAGAAACTAAAGATTTCTCTCTCTATATAATCGAGCGTATTCTTGGGAGTATTTTGAGACTTTGAGTGTTGCTTTTACTTCTGAGTTCCCTTCAAAGACTATATTCAAGATTCCAATCGAAATCTTGTCTTTTTCGAGGTAAGGGATGTTATTTTTTTTAAATGATATTATTTCTTTCAATATCATTATGTGAATTATTAGTAAGATTTTTCTTGTGAAATTCTTGTGTCTTTTAGTGTCTGGGTTACTTATTCACGTATCACACACTATTCACTTAATACGACACTATTCACGTAAAAAATTAAAATTTTGTTTTTTTGTCCAAAATATCTATTATGGATACTAGCTTTGATTGTATCCATGTTTTGATCATTCTTGAATTTTACTCCACTATGATTATTTATGAAGTATTTTTGAACTTCGGATTGTTTAAAAGTACGAATCCTTAATATTTGTTCTTTTGTTTCATCGGATTCGTTTTTCTTTAAAATATTTTTCATCATCCTCGATCCTAAATGATGATATTATTGAATATCTTTGGCTTTGTTGTGCAAAGATGAATGAATTTTGATGAATATCTTTGGCCGTGTCTGAAAGATGAGCAGTGTTGAGATGAACATGACCGGTGATGAATATCTTTGGCACATAGTGCAATGAATATTTGACTTAAGTTGTATATTGAATGATGTAACAGGGATAAAATATTGACGATGGACTTTTAAATTCATAGATAGTAGTAGATTTCATTCTCTACGTAACTCTTACATGAATTATTATTTCCATTAGAATATTGATTTAAAATCGCTGGTTATCTATTGTATTACATCAGATTTTCCTGTTGAAGACTAACGATAATTTGTTCTATACTTTCTTAGTCATAATATTCTTTCTTTGAAGTAGTTGAGCTCACCCTTTTTCTTTTTATTCCATTTTTTTCTTCTCGGGAGGCGAGAATGTGTAGTATACTTAGTCGGGGTATGGAATGATGGTTCTAGAAGTTGTCTTAGTAGTCCTCACTATTTTATAAAATAGTGTATCAATAATTTTAATGAGGACTTATTTGAGTGTGGATATTGTCTAGATGACAATATTTGTATTTAAACTCATAGTTTATGTGTTGTCGTATTTTACACGCCAATTGTATTAATAAAGTTGTAGTTGTTTCTGTACCATGTATTTGACAACTCAGAATGGGTGATGTATACCTATTTTGGGGTCGTCACAGTTGGTATTAGAGCTTAGGGATATGATCTCTGGTGGAGATCGGGGAATATAATTGTGACGCCCCCAAAATAGGTCCATTCCATCCAACCCATTCTGAGTCGCCAAATACATGGTACAGAAATAACTACAACTTTATTATTACAACATATAAACTGTGAGTTTAAATACAGATATTGCCATCTAGACAATATCCACACGCAAATAAATCCCCATCATAATTATTGATACATTATTTTATAAAATGGTGAGGACTACTAAACAACTCTCTAGAACCTTCATTCCATACCCCGACTAAGACTACCATACATTCTCGCCTCCCGAGAAGAAAAAATGGAACAAAAGGAAAAGGGTGAGCTCAACTAGCCCAAAGAAGAATATTATGACTAAGATAATATACAACAAATTATCGTTAGTCTTCAACAGAAAAAATCTAATGAATACAATAGACAACCATTTTAAATCAACAATCATAATGAAACAACAATTCATTAGAAGAGTTAAGTAGAAATGCAAACTACTATCTTCTATATATGAATTTAAAAGTTCATCGTCGATATTTTATCCTCAGAACATCAATCAATATATATCCGAATCAAATATTCATCTTTGCACTACAAAAAGCCAAAGATATTCATCACCGGGTCATGTTCGCTCTAAACACTGCTCATCTTCGCATCTACTACGCCAAAGATATTAATCAAGAGGTCATGTTCATCTCAACACCGCTCATCATTGCATTACGGGCCAAAGATATTCATCAAGAAATCATTCATCTTTTGCTACAAAGCAAAGATATTCAAGAATATCATCATTTAGGACCGAGGATGATGAAAATATTTCAAAGAAAACGAATCCAAAGAAACAAAAGAACAATATTAAGGATTCAGATTTTAAACAATCCAAGTTCAAAAATACTTCATAAGTAATCGAGTGGAGTAAAATTCAAGAATGATCAATACATGGATACAATCAAAGCTAGTATCCATAGTAGATATTTTTGACAAAAAAGAAGAAATTTTATTTTTCTATGAATAGTGTCAGATATCGTGAATAGTGCCGTGATACGTGAATAAGAATTCACACCAAAAGATAGAAATTTCACAAAAAACATCTTCACGCTTAAATGAATAGTACTCATGAATAAGAACTCGTGAATAGTAACTCATGAATAGTAACTCGTGAATAGTAACTCATGAATAGTAACCCCAGACATGAAAAGTTCCAAATTTGATAAAAATTTTCAACCAATATTTCTAAGATAATGATATTGAAGAAATAATATCATTTTCGAATAAAATAACATCCCTTACCTCGAAAGACAAGACTTAGTTGAAACACCGGATATAGGCTATGACTTGAACTTGCAATCAGATAGCAATACTCAAAGTATACTCAAAATACTCACAAGAATACGCTTCGATAATATAGAGAGAAAACTTCAGCTTCGGTGTGATTTTTAATTCTAACCTAAGACCCTATTTATAGGAAAATGCTTAACACCAAAGCGTAAAATTTAATATAATATTAATATTTACAAAACACATTCCTACGCCCACTTTGAAATCTGATTTCACCACCAAGCACATGTTAAAGATGGCCACCAACATTTGAAAAACATTTTTCTTAAAAAACATAATTAAAACTTCCAAAAATCAATTATTTCGGAGCTTCGGAACTTAAATAATTCATAATAAATAGCTCTTTTATCAGAAAAATTCAAAACACGTGACTTTCCATAGGAAATTCTATTATCTACAACTTTGCAGAAGGAAGTTTTTCCAAATTCCAAACAGAAATTGACCGAAATCCATAAATGGGCGATTTTACAGGTTATAATCAAATTTCGGTCAATAATTGTGTCCACCAACACACAAAATATGTGTTAAATATTTAATGCCACAAAAATACTCTTCCTCCTCATATACTCATATATCCCACATTCATTATAAAATATCACCGTTAATATATTATTAAAATAATATATTTAAATGAATTATTTTATCGTAAAAGATAAAATATTAATTTTCAACAATTGTCATTTTAAAATTTTCTCCATCTATATCCACATAAAATCAATATTTTCCTCATCATATATATCAATAATTAATTATTCACAAATAATATTACAGAATCACAAGATCGTGAACCGTGCCGCTCCTCAGAAAGAGGGGGCTTTCCAATAAGGATCTCTCTTCTTCGGCCTTAATTAGGTGACCAAACCTCTCCTTAGATGTAACTTTCTAGACATTGCCAATAATGTTATCCAATAATATTATTCAGATAATATGAATTATTGTCCGATAATGGAAAATACCGTAATGACAATTTATCAAATAACGAAGAATATAAAATATCAATGCAAAGAATTATTAAATTAATAAAATAAAATATCGAATAAAGAATTATCGTAATAATTATTAAGTAGTGTCTTCTTACGTAAGAATCAATAATTGGTGCAATACCGCAAATGCCACCGCTCAACAACGCGTATTAGTGTGTTTTAACCACCGGTATTCCAACAAGATAATTCAGAATAACTACGCTGCTATTTATAAACAACTTATATTTGTGCTTTTTCTTCATCCAATCGCTTTCTCGTTATGGGGCCCACAAAAGACCAAGTACCGTCAGTACTAATATTCCCACAACAAGAATATTCCACGACCAAACGAATATTCCCTGACAAACAATGAATATTTTATAACCACTTGCTTATTTTGAAATATTTATGATTTTACCCATAACTATCCACATTAATCAAATCAACCCTTATTGTTTCAAAATAATAAATAGAAAAAAATTAAATTTCATTAATAATAAGTTGGGGTCTTACAACCACCCTCCTTATGAAATTTCATCCTCTAAATTGACGTCACGCATCTGTGTGTTTCAAAAGATGAGAATACCTCGCTTTTATTTCCGCTTTCCAACTCCCGTGTCATTTCCTCAATAGCATGGTTTCTCCACAAACTTTAACTTGTGGTATAACCTCTGATGACATAGGACATGTTCTTTCCTATCCAAGATCTTGACAGTACCTCCTCATACGTTAAGTCTTCACTATCTCGTCCGGCTTCTAACTCAATGACGTGGTTCGTCGTCCACATATTTACGTAACATCGATACGTGAAAACGTTATGAACACGCGTCATACTTGGCGGTAAAACGAGTCTATAGGCCACAGCCTATTTGATCGAGAATTTCAAATGGATTAATAAATCGAAGGTTTGAGCTTTCCTCACCTCACCGATTCTTGCTTTTGAAATAACAACTTCTTGCACCTCCTTCTTCAAATTCATCACCCGGTGTGTAGCTTGAATGACTTTTTAACTTTATCGATTAAAGTTGATTATACTTGTATATCATCACGTGGGTACCTAAAGTTTTCATCTCCATCTCTATTATTTGTAAATTATACTAAATTAGTCTTTGACAATATCGTTTTCAGATTTCAGATATGATCTTCTACTCAACACGCCGCCTACCACGTTCGCTTTTCGAGATGGCATGGTCGTAACATGTCTTTGAAATGAGTCTCCTCTTGAGTTCTTGAAGCTCTTCCCATATTCCTTGCTCCATTCGAATTTTGTATCTCTACAAGTCAATTTGCGTTAATGGAATAGCGATTCGAGAATATCCTTCAACGAATCTCTAATAATAACCAACTAAGCTTCTGAAAGCTACGATATTTCGATTCACCGACTTAGGTTGTTCTCAATCGTGGCTCATATCCCAACCTTGGATAACACGTTACAATGACACCTATCGGCTTTACTATCACACGAATATGGTGTCCCCTACGGAGAGTCTGGCTTCGGTGCATTCCACAAAGGAAGTCACCAGATAAAGGCTCAGGTACCAAATTCTATAGTTGAATTATTAACTCCTGGAAGTTCAATAGGAGCCATTCGATATGAGATTTTAGAAATGAGTTTTGTCTTAGGGTTCAAAGTCGATACAAAATTTAATATCGGGCTTTGGGAGTAAGCCAAGAAATTCTTCAGAAATACGTCGGGAAAATCAATAACAACAGAATATTATTCAAATCGACGTGTCTTTATTCAAATCCATAACATGGACTAAGAAAACTTGACATCCGTAATAAACGAATGACTTCATGGCTTGATATGAAAATGTTTGACTACAATGGTTTGATTGCTTGAATTGAATAACGAGTTACTTAGGAATATGAAAACTAACAACCTTACGAAAGTAATCAATTTCGACATGATGAGTAGTTAACCTTAAAATCACATCAAAAGCAAATATCTCTATAGAAATAAGGTTAACGGTAATGTGATAGTGCCAACTGAATCAAGCAAGATTTCTAAACAACGGATGTAATGAAAGTTTCTCCTAACTGAGTCTCCATAAATAAATTCAAAGTCTAATTTCTCCGTAGTCAAGTTCAAACGTTGAGCGCAAGCAAAGAGAGATAAAGAATGGATAGAACCAGGTATCTAGTAAGGTATAAACTTCGCAAGAATTTATAATTAACTAATCCGTGCTAACTTCGTTCGGGTTCCTCGCATTTTACCGGAATCACGACAAACGCTCTTCCAGAACCGCAGATTTTTTGACTTTTCTCGGGACAGACTTTTTAGTCACCGTCCCTCCCATTGAACTAGGTTTCGCTACGCATAATCTCGAAAGCGATATGTCCTTCCTTTCCACAATTATAGTATACCTTGAACTGTTGTGGGCGGTTTGACCGATATGTCCCTCTTTCCCGCATTTATAGCATATGGCGGTGGTCGTTCTCCTCCCTTAGAACCGATTCTTTGCCGCAGACTGTCGTCTTCACATAGTCGTTGTTAAATCTCCTCTTTTAAAATCTCCTCCCGACTCGCTTCTTCTATTTTCATGGCCACGCTTACCACCGAGTGGTTACCACCTTTGTCCGTATTCTTCTTTCTCCGTGGTTATCGTTATTCGATGACCGCTATCTTCTTGATATGATCCTCGGTTATGGTCCCTCGATTGAACGTACTTCGTTATCTCTCTCTAACAACCGAGCCTCATAACAACATCCGAATAGAGAGAAAATTTATGAGAAATGAGATATCGACGTATCTTGGGGTTTCAAACCTCTCGAAAACATCCGCGTCATACGCTCCTCATTCTCCACCAAATGAGGTGCAAACCGGATAACTCCGCGAACTTTGCCTCGTCTTCGAGACACCGTCATGTTATTCGCTCGATCTAATAAACTCCACTTCCTTCATATAGACGAACACTTTCGTGAAAGTATTTGTCATTAAATAGTTTCTGAAATGTCTCCCAAGACATGCGCCGAGTCTTACCGGGATGGAGTACGCTTACGCACTCCCACTAGTAATATGCCTCATTACTTAACATAAAAGTAGCGAATGGAACCTTCGTTCCTCCGTGCATCCCAAGACATCGAATATCTTGGTAATTTGCTTGACCCATATTTCCGCCATGATCGGATCTCGCTTTCCCGAATCTGTGTGGTCCCAACTCTTTGAATTGCTTGGGCTGTGACCACCCGTGAATTGCTATCATTTCCTCCTCAGATTTTGAACACGAGTCTCCTCGCGTGCGATTTTGCATAAACTGCAAAAGCTTCTAAACATCCCCTCATTCATCATCCGCTTTCGTTGGTGTTGTTCACAGGAGGTACATTGCCACTGTTGCACGCTCTCCTCGTTGGTAAAGTGCATCTCCACGATCTCATTTACTCCATCATATATTCTCGATCGACATTCTCAAATCATCATCCATAAAACAAGGGTTAATTAAGGAAATCAATATATCACATAATATCCCTATATACTAACCAACTAACAAATAAGCTTAGGTAGGACACACTAGCGAAGGATTTACTCGGCTCTCCCCTCCTAGTTCTATTCCCCGATCTCCGCCAGAGATCATATCCCTAAGCTCTGATACCAACTGTGATGCCCCCAAAATAGGTCCATTCCATCCAACCCATTCTGAGTCGCCAAATACATGGTACAGAAATAACTACAACTTTATTATTACAACATATAAACTGTGAGTTTAAATACGAGATATTGCCATCTAGATAATATCCACACGCAAATAAATCCCCATCATAATTATTGATACATTATTTTACAAAATGGTGAGGACTACTAAACAACTCTCTCTAGAACCTTCATTCCATACCCCCGACTAGTACTTTTTACATTCTCGCCTCTCCGAGAAGAAAAATGGAACAAAAAGGAAAATGGTGAGCTCAACTAGCCCGAGAAAGAATATTATGACTAAGATAATATACAACAAATTATTGTTAGTCTTCAACAGGGAAAATCTAATAGAATACAATAGACAACCAGCTTTTAGATCAACAATCTGCGCAGTAAACAACAATTCATTAGAAGAGTTAAGTAGAGAATGCAAACTATTATCTTCTATATATGAATTTAAAAGTTCATCGTCGATATTTTATCCTCAGAACATCAATCAATATATATCTGGAATCAAATATTCATCTTTTGCACTACTGCCAAAGATATTCATCACCGTCATGTTCGCCTAAACACTGCTTCATCTTTACTACTGGCCAAAGATATTAATCGATGAGTCATGTTCATCTCAACACCTGCTTCATCTTTGCATTACGGGCCAAAGATATTCATCAAGAAATCATTCATCTTTGCACTACGGGCCAAAGATATTCGAAGAATATCATCATTTAGGACCGAGGATGATGAAAATATTTCAAAGAAAACGAATCCAAAGAAACAAAAGAACAAATATTAAGGATTCGTATTTTAAACAATCCAAGTTCAAAAATACTTCATAAGTAATCGAGTGGAGTAAAATTCAAGAATGATCAAAATATGGATACAATCAAAGCTAGTATCCATAGTAGATATTTTGACAAAAAGAAGAAATTTCATTTTTCTATTGAATAGTGTCGATATCGTGAATAGTCATTATCGTGAATAAGTAACTCTGACACCAAAAGATAGAAATTTAACAAAAAAACATCTTCACGCTTCGTGAATAGTACTCATGAATAGTAACTCGTGAATAATAACTCGTGAATAGTAACTCATGAATAGTAACCCCGACATGAAAAGTTCCAAATTTGATAAAAATTTTCAACCAATATTTCGGCATAATGATATTGAAGAAATAATATCATTTTCGAATAAAATAACATCCCTTACCTCGAAAGACAGTACTTTTAGTTAAAACACCGGATATAGGCTATGACTTGAACTTGCACCGTATAGCAATACTCAAAGTATACTCAAAATACTAACAAAAATACGCTCGATAATATAGAGAGAGAAAACTTCAGTTTCTGGTGTGATTTTCAATTCTAACCTAAGCACCCTATTTATAGGAAAATGCTTAGAACACCAAAGCAGAAAATTTAATATAATATTAATATTTACAAAACACATTCCTACGCCCACTTTGAAATCTGATTTCAGCCACCAAGCACATGTTAAAGATGGCCACCAACATTTGAAAAACGTTTTTCTTAAAAAACATAATTAAAACTTCCAAACATCAATTATTTTAGAGCTTTGGAACTTAAATAATTCATAATAAATAGCTCTTTTATCAGAAAAATTTGAAACACACGACTTTCCATAGGAAATTCCATTATCTACAACTTTGCAGAAGGAAGTTTTTCCAAATTCCAAAACAGAAATTGACCGAAATCCATAAACGGGCGATTTTACAGGCTATAATCAAATTTTGGTCAATAATTGTGTCCACCAACACACAAAATATGTGTTAAACATTTAATGCCACAAAAATACTCTTCCTCCTCATATACTCATATATCCCACATTTATTATAAAAATATCACCGTTAATATATTATTAAAATAATATATTTAAATGAATTATTTAATCAGAAAAAGATAAAATATTAATTTTCAACAATTGTCATTTTAAAAATTTTCTCCATCTATATCCACATAAAATCAATATTTTCCTCATCATATAAATCAATAATTAATTATTCACAAATAATATTACAGAATCAAGATCTTGCAACCAGTGCCGCTTCAGAAAGAGGGGCTTTCCAATAAGGATCTCTCCTTCTTGGCGCAAGCAATTAGGTGACCAAACCTCTCCTTAGCGTAACTTTCTAGACATTGCCAATAATGTTATCCAATAATATTATTCGAGATAATATGAATTATTGCTCTGATAATGGAAAATACGCGTAATGACAATTTATTGAAACAACAAGAATATAAAATATCAATGCAAAGAATTATTGAATCAATAAAATAAAATATCGAAGCAAAGAATTACAAAGAATAATTATTAAGTAGTGTCTTCGTGCGTAAGAATCAATAATTGGTGCAATACCGGTATCTTCTTGTTGTTCAACAACGCGTATTAGTGTGTTTTAACCACCGGGTATTCCAATAGTATAATTGATAATAACTACGCCGTTATTTATAAACAACTTATATTTTTCGTTTTCTTCATCCAATCGCTTTCCGTTATGGGGCCCACAAAAGACTGCGCCGTCGTACTAATATTCCCCGACAGCAAGAATATTCCACGACCAAACGAATATTCCCCGACAACAATGAATATTTTATAACCACTTGCTTATTTTGAAATATTTGCGTATTTTACCCATAACTATCCACATTAATCAAATCAACCCTTACTGTTTCAAAATAATAAATAAAGAAAATTAAATTTCATTAATAATAAGTTGGGGTCTTACAATAATTAGGAGGGGAGAGACGAGTAAATCCTTCGCTAGTGTGTCCTACCTAAGCTTATTTGTTGGTTGGTCAGTATATAGGGATATTATATGATATGTTGATTTCTTTAATTAACCCTTATTTTATGGCAGTATTTGAGAATGGCGACTGAGAATGTTAACAGTGGAGTAAATGAGACCCTGGAGACACCTTTACTCACCAATGAGGAGAACGCGTCAGAGCTGAAGAATGTTCCTCCCCAGAACAACACCACCGAAGCGAATAAATGAATGACGGGATGTTTAGAAGCTTTTGCGGTTTATACAAAATCGAATTTAGGAGACTCGTGTACAAAATACTGTGTGGAAATGATAACAACACACGGTTTGTCACGACCCAAGCAGATTCAAAGAGTTGGGACCACCGAGTGCAGGAAAGCGGGGATTCGATTAAAGGCGTAAACGTGGGTCAAACAAATTACCAAGATATTCGATGTCTTGGGATGCACAGAGAAATGAAGGTTCCATTCGCCACCTTTATATTCCGTAATGAGGCGATTCTTTGGTGGGAATCTTTGAAGCGTACCCATCCAAATACGCACTTTCAACATGTCTTGGGAGACGTTTAAAAAGCGCTCAATGACAAGTACTTTTCTGAAAGTATTCGTCAAATGAAGAAAGTGGAGTTTATTAGACTAGAACAAAACAACATGACGGTGTCCCAGTATGAGGCGAAGTTTGCAGAGTTATCCAGGTTTGCACCTCATTTGGTGGAGAATGAGGAACGATGATGGCGGGATGTTTCGAGAGGTTTGAAACCCAAGATACGTCAATATCTCATTTCTGATAAATTTTCTCTCTATTCAGATGTTGTCAATAGGGCTCAATTATTAGAGCGAGATAATGAGTACGTTCAACCGAGGGACCACAACCGATCATCATCTGGGGACAACGGGCCATCGTAACAACGATAACCAAATGGAGAAAGAAAAATACGGACAAAAGCGGTAACCACTCTGGTAGTAATCATGGCCATGTAAATAGAAGAAGCGAGTCAGAGGGAGATTTTAAAAAGAGGAGATTCAACAATGACAATATAAAGACGTCAGCACCAGCAGCAACTGGTTCTAAGGGAGGAGTACGACCACTGGTCGTATGCTATAAATGCGAAAAAGAGGGACATATCAGTCCAAACTGTCCACAACAGTTCAAGGTATGCTATAATTGTGGAAAGGAAGGACATATTGCTCGAGATTGTACGGTAGCGAAACCAAGTCTAGCGGGAATGGTGACTCTAAAGGCTGTCCCAGAAAAGTCAAAGTCAACAGTTCCTGGAAGAGTGTTTGTCGTGACTGGTCAAAATGCGAGGAACCCAAACGAGGTGATCACGGGTAAAATAATCATAAATTCTTACGAAGTTTATACCTTACTAGATACCGGTGCTACCCATTCATTTATCTCTCCCAGCTTGTGCTCAACGCTTAAACTTGACTCGGGAGAAATTAGACTTTGATTTATCTGTGGAGACTCAGATTAGAGAAACTTTCATTACATCCAATTTGTTTATAAATCTTGTTTGATCATAGTTGGCACCATCATCATTACCTATTGACCTTATCTCTTTAAAGATACTTGCTTTTGATGTGATTTTAGGGATTGATTGGTTTACTACTTATCATGCCAAAATTGATTGTTTTGTGTAAGGTTGTTAGTTTTCATATTCCTAAACAACTTTGTTGTATGCAATTCAAGCAACTAAACCACTAAAATCAATCATCGCATATCAAGTCATAAAGCTATTCGTTTATTAAAAAACGGATGTCAAGCTTTCTTAGCCCATGTTATGGATTTGAATAAAGACACGTCAGATTTGAATAATATTCCTGTTGTTAGTAAATTTCCTGACGTATTTCCTGAAGAACTTCCTGGTCTACCCCCAGAACGTGAAGTTGAATTCTTTATTGATCTTGAACTTGGTACAAAGCGCATTTCTAAAACCCCATATCGAATGGCTCCTATTGAACTTTAGGAGTTAAAGGTCCAACTTCAGGAGTTGTTGGACATCGGTTTCATTCGTCCTAGTACATCACCTTGGGGTGCTCCTATTTTATTTGTAAAGAAGAAAGATGGGAGTATGCGACTTTGTATTGACTACCGGGAATTGAACCATGTCACCATCAAGAATAGGTATCCGCTACCTCGCATTTGTGACGCCCCCAAAATAGGTCCATTCCATCCAACCCATTCTGAGTCGCCAAATACATGGTACAGAAATAACTACAACTTTATTATTACAACATATAAACTGTGAGTTTAAATACAGATATTGCCATCTAGACAATATCCACACGCAAATAAATCCCCATCATAATTATTGATACATTATTTTACAAAAATGGTGAGGACTACTAAACAACTCTCTCTAGAACCTTCATTCCATACCCCTTACTAGTACTCGCTACATTCTCGCCTCCCGAGAAGAAAAATGGAACAACAAGGAAAAGGGTGAGCTCAACTAGCCCGGTAAAAGAATATTATGACTAAGATAATATACAACAAATTATCGTTAGTCTTCAACAGGAAAAAATCTAATAGAATCTGAATAGACAACAAATTTTAAATCAATATTCGCAATGAAATAATAATTCATTAGAAGAGTTAAGTAGAGAATGCAAACTACTATCTTACATATATGAATTTAAAAGTTCATCGTCGATATTTTATCCTGTAACATCAATCAATATACATCTGAATCAAATATTCATCTTTGCACTACAGCCAAAGAAGATATTCATCACCGGTCATGTTCATCTAAACACTGCTTCATCTTTGCACTACGGGTCAAAGATATTCTTCGAAATCATTCATCTCTTTGCACTACTGTGCCAAAGATATTCCATAATATCATCATTTAAGACCTAAGATGATGAAAAATATTTTAAAAAAACGAATCCAAAGAAACAAAATGACAAGGATTAAGGATTAAGGATTAAGGATTCGTACTTTGTTTTATCCACATCCAAAATACCTCAAAAATAATCACGGTGGTGTAAAATTCAAGAATGATCAAAACATGGATACAATCAAAGCTAGTATCCGAATAGATATTTTGGACAAAAAGAAGAAATTTTATTTTTCTATGAATAGTGCCATATACGTGAATAGTCTTGATCGTGAATAGTAACTCGACACCAAAAAGATAGAAATTTCCCAAAAAACATCTTCACGCTTCATGAATAGTACTGCGTGAATAGTAACTCGTGAATAAGAACTCATGTTAATAAGAACTCGTGAATAGTAACTCATGAATAGTAACTCGTGAATAGTAATCCCGACATGAAAAAGTTCCAAATTTGATAAAATTTCCAACCAATATTTTGGCATAATGATATTGAAGAAATAATATCATTTTCGAATAAAATAACATCCCTTACCTCGAAAGACAAAGATTTAAATGAAACACCTGGATATAAAGCTATGACTTGAACTTGCACCGTATAGCAATACTCAAAGTATACTCAAAATACTCACAAGAATATGCTCGATAATATAGAGAGAGAAAACTTCAGTTTCTGGTGTGATTTTCAATTCTAACCTAAGCACCCTATTTATAGAAAATGCTTAGAACACCAAAGCAGAAAATTTAATATAATATTAATATAATTATACAAATTTTCCTTAGCCCACCTTTTGGTCAAAACACCAGCCACACATGTTAATGATGTCCAAAAAAATACAAAAAACGTTTTTCTTAACAAAAATAATTTAAACTCCAAAAATCAATTCACACCCGATATACCGAAACTTCAATAATTCATAATAAATAGCCCTTTTATCAGAAAATTCGAATCTCGCGAGTTTTTATAGGAAATTCAATTCTCTACAACTTTGCAGAAGAAAGTTTTTCCAAATTCCAAATAGAAATTAACCGAAATCCACAAACGGACGATTTTACAGGCTATAATCAAATTTCAATCGATAAATGGGGTCCAATTTACATGTTTAACATGTTTTAAACATTTATTGCAACAAAAATACTCTTCCTCCTCATATACTCATATATCCCACATTCATTGTAAAAATATCACCGTTAATATATTATTAAAATAATATATTTAAATGAATTATTTTATCGTAAAAAAGATAAAATATTAATTTTCAACAATTGTCATTTTAAAATTTTTCTCCATCTATATCCACATAAAATCAATATTTTCCTCATCATATGAATCAATAATTAATTATTCACAAATAATATTACGTAATCACAATATCGACAACCGTGCCGCTTCAGAAAGAGGGGCTTTCGAATAAGAATTTCTTCATCTTGCGCCGCAATTAGGTGACCAAACCTCTCCTTAGATGTAACTTTCTAGACATTGCCAATAATGTTATCTAATAATATTATTCAGATAATATGAATTATTGCTTCGATAATGAAAATACCGTGTAATGACAATTATTGAAACAACAACAATATAAAATATCAACGCAAAGAATTATTAAATCAATAAAATATTTGAATAAAGAATTATCGTAACAATTATTGAGTAGTGCCTTCACGTAAGAATCAATAATTAGTGCAATACTGGTGTCTACTCGTTCAACAACGCCAGTATTAGTGTGTTTTTTAACCACCGGGTATTCCAACAAAGATTACTTGAAACAACTACGCCAGTTATTTATAAACAACTTATATTTGTCGCTTTCTTCATCCAATCGCTTTTCAGTTATGGGGCCCACAAAAGATCATGGTCAATGCATTTAATATTCCCCGACGATTTAATATTCCACGACCAAACGAATATTCCCAAACAATAATGAATATTTTATAACCACTTGCTTATTCGAAATATTTGCGTATTTTACCCATAACTATCCACATTAATCAAATCCACCCTTACTATTTCAAAATAATAAATAAAGGAAATTCCTTTTTATTTAAAAAATTTCGGGGTCTTACAGCATTGATGACCTATTTGACCAGTTACAAGCAGCACAATTCTTTTCAAAGATCGATCTTTGTTCTGGATATCATCAGCTAAAGATTAGAACTGAGGATATTCCAAAGACTACCTTCAGAACTCGGTATGGGCATTATGAATTCTTAGTCATGTCTTTTGGATTGACTAATGCTCCTGCGAGTTTCATGGATATGATGAACTGAGTATTTAAAGAATATTTGGATCAGTTCGTTGTTGTCTTTATTGATGACATCCTCATAAGTCGTGAAGATCATGAGCACCATTTGAAGCTGGTACTCCAAAGGCTTCGTGAAAACAAGCTTTATGCTAAGTTGAAGAAATGTGAGTTCTGGCTTGAGGAAGTTGCATTCCTTGGGCACGTGGTGTCAAAACATGGAGTATCTGTTGACCCGGCGAAGATTGAAGCAATACAAAGTTGGGAGCAACCAAAGTCGGTGGCCAAGTGCGTGTAGCTTTAGGGCTTAGGTTGGTTATTATCGGAGATTCGTGGAAGGGTTTTCTCGAATCGCTACTCCATTAACTCAGTTGACTCGGAAAGATATAAAATTCATATGGAGCGAGGATTGCGAGAAGAGTTTTCAAGAGCTTAAGAGGAGACTCATTTCGGCACCTGTTCTGACAATACCATCTGGTTCGGATGGATTTGTTATCTACAACGACGCTTCAGGCAAAGGGTTAGGATTTGTTCTCATGCAACATGGGAAAGTCATAGCCTATGCCTCGCGACAACTTAAAGAATATGAGAGGAATTATCCTACTCATGATCTAGAGTTGGTAGCAGTCGTTTTTGCGCTAAAGATCTGGAGGCACTATCTATATGGGGAGAAAGTGGAGATATATTCAGATCATAAAAGCCTCAAATATTTCTTCACTCAAAAGGAACTTAACATGCAACAACGACGATGGCTCGAGCTGTTGAAAGATTACGACCACACCATTCAATACCATCCTGGAAAAGCAAACGTGGTAGCTGACGCGTTGAGTAGAAGATCATATGCTGGAACGAGTGCGATGTTGTTAACACAAAAGCCTATTTTGTGTGATTTACAAAAGATGAAGATAGAATTCAAGAATCAGGGAACCCATGCTGTGACGCCCCCAAAATAGGTATACATCACCCATTTTGAGTCGCCAAATACATGGTACAGAAAAACAACTACATCTTTATTAATACAATTGTCGTGCAAAATACGACAACACATACTGTGAGTTTAAATATAATATTGTCTTCTAGACAATATCCACACCCAAATAACGTCCTCATTACAATTATTGATGCACTATTTTACAACATAGTGAGGACTACTAAAATAGCTATCTTGAGTCATCACTCCATACCCCGACTAGTCCCTGCTAAACTCTCACCTCTTGAGAAGAAAAATGGAACAAAAAGGAAAAGGGTGAGCTCAACTAGCCCAGTAAAGAACATTATGACTAAGATAATATACAACAAATTATCTTTAGTCTTCAATAGGAAAAAATCTGATAGAATACAATAGACAACAAGTTTTAGATCAACAACTGCAGCGGAAACATCAATTCATTAGAATAGTTAAGTAGAGAATGAAATCTACTATCATCTATGAATTTAAGAGTCCATCATCAATATTTTATCCCTGCAACATCAATCAATATACATCTTTGCACTACGGGCCAAAGATATTCATTTGTATCACCAGTTGGTCATGTTCATCTCAACACCTGTTCATCTTTACACTACGGGCCAAAGATATTCATCAGGTAATTATTCATCTTTGCACTACAGGCCAAAGATATTCATAAAGTATCACCATTAAGGACTGAGGATGATGAAAAATATTTTAGAGAACGAATCCAGTGAGACAGAAGGACAAATATTAGGGGTTCGTATTTCGGTTTATCCAAATTCAATAATACTTCATAATAACCAAGTGTGAAGTAGAATTCAAAAATAAAGATCAAAACATGGATACAATCAAAGATAGTAACCATAAAAGACATCTGGAAGAAAAGAAAATTTCATTTTTCGATGAATAGTCTGTATTTGTGAATAGTCAGATATCGTGAATAAAGGCCGAGTATCGTGAATAGTAACCCAAACACAACAAGTTCCAAATTTGATTAAAAGTTCGGATCGATACTTGACGTAATGATATTGAAAGAAATAATATCATATATGAAGAAAATAACATCCTTTACCTCAAAAAGACAATGCCGACATTGGAATCTTGGATATAGTCTTTGAAGGAACTTGCAAGTATAGCAACACTCAAAGTATCAAAATACTCACAAGAATACGCTCGATAATATAGAGAGAAGAGAGAAAGCTTATGTTTACGGTGTGATTTTCAATTCTAACTTAGCCTCTATTTATAGGAAAATGTTAGCACAAAGAAAAGCGTATGACTTGACTTCACTACTGATGGCTTTACATACTACTATTTCCACCCACCACATTTGAAATTCAATTGAGCACATTTCTCACCAACCAATTCTAGAATTTTCCAAAATGTTTTATCATTTAAACAATAATCAGAAACTTTAACAATTCATAGAAAATAGCCCGTTTATCAAAAAAATACGAATTTTATGTCCATTCCACATGAAATCGAATTCTCTACAACTTTGCAGAAGAAAGTTTTTTCAAATTCCAAACAGAAAATATCCGAAATCCATAAATGGGTGATTTTTAATACCTCCCTTCCGACAAAATACTGATAAAACACCTCAGTATTAATTCCTTCAATTATATCCACATAAAACAAATATATCCATCAATTATATCCACATCAAATAAATATTTTCTTATCATATAAATCAATAACTAATTATTCTCAAATAATATTACAGAATCACAATTATGACAACCAGGCCGTTCCCAGGAAAGAGGGGGCTTTCCAATAAGGATTTCTCCTTCTTGCGGGCGTTAAATTAGATGACCTAACCTCTCCTTGACAGAACTTTTTAGACATTGTCAATAATGTTATCTAATAATATTATTCAAATAATATGAATTATTGATCTAATAATGGGAAATATAGTGCAGTGACAATTATTGAAATAAAAATAATATAAAATATCAACGCAACAATTATTGAATCAATAAAATAAAATATTAAATAGTAACTACTATAACAATTATTGAGTAGTGCCTTCTTACGTAAGGATCAATAATTCAACAATCTTGTCAATGGTGCCATCTTCTTTGTGCCATTATGCGTATTCTTATTTTTAACCACCGTATTCCAACAATGTTAATTGATAACGATTACGCCAGTTATTTGTAACAACTCAAATTTATCATTTTCTTCATCCGTGCGGTTATTCATTATGGGGCCCATAAATGATCTAGCAGGTAAATCGTCATTTAATATTCTTTACAAAAATATTCCACGACCAAACGAATATTCCCCAATGAAATGAATATTTTATAACCACTTGCTTATTTTGTAAAATTTGCACATTTCACCCATAACCAAAGTATTATATCAAATTAACTCCTTATTATTTCAAGATAATAAATAGAGAAAATTTAATTTTATTCATAATAAGTTGGGGTCTTACAACCTCCCCTCCTTATGAAATTTCGTCCTCGAAATTGACGTACGTACCTGGTGTTTCAAAAAGGTGAGGGTACCTCGCTTTCATTTCTGATTCCTACTCCCAAGTCATTTCCTCAATAGAATGATTCCTCCACAAAACCATAACTTGTGGTATAACCTTGGTGCGTAGGACATGCTCTTTCCTATCCAAGATCTTAACAGGTACCTCGTCGTACGTTAAATCTTCGGCTATCTCGTCTGGTTCTAACTCAATAATATGGTTCGGGTCTTTCACATATTTACGAAGCATAGATATATGAAAAACATTATGAACACGAGACCTGCTTGGAGGTAACGCGAGTCTATAGGCCACATTTCCTATTCGGTCAAGAATCTCAAATGGACCAACAAATCTTGGATTGAGCTTTCCTCTCTTTCCAAACCTTGTAACTCCCTTCCATGGAGCAACACATAACAATACATGATCCCCAATATTAAATTCCACGTCCTTTCGATGAAGATCAGCATAACTCTTTTATCGATCTTGTGAAGTCTTTATATGTTGCTGGATCATTTGAATCTTTTTGTAGTCATGCGTACTAATTCTGGTCACAACAATGTTGCTTCTCCCACCTCGTCCCAACATACTGGAGAACGACACTTTCGTCCATATAACGCCTCGAATAGAGTCATGCCTATACTTGCTTGATAACTGTTATTGTAAGAGAATTCCACCAATGACAAGTACTTATCCCAACTTCCTTTGAAATCTAGGACACAGAGTCTTAATAAATCTTCAAGGGTTTGAATAGTCCTTTCTGATTGTCCGTCCGTTTGAGGATGGTATCTTTGAATCAATCAAATCAAATCCGTCCCCATAGCTTTCTGCAAGCTAACCCAAAATCTTGAAGTGAATCTTGGGTCACGATCCAAAACTATGGATACTGGCTTGCCATGCAATCGCACAATCTCATTCACGTACATACTAGCAAGACGTTCAAGGGAATAAGTCTCACGTATAGGCAAGAAATGAGCAGACTTGGTTAATCTATCAACAATAACCCAAATCGCATCTATGCCTTGAGAAACCTTAGGAAGACCTGTAACGAAATCCATGGTAATGTGTTCCCACTTCCATTTCGGAATCTCAAGTGGTTGCAATGGACCCTTTGGCACTTGATGCTCCGCCTTTACACGTTGACAAGTTAAACACCTCGAAATAAAATCCATGATCTCTCTCTTCATATTGTTCCACAAAAATGTATGTCGAAGATCATGATACATTTTGGTACTCCCGGGATGGATTGCAAATGGTGTGTTATGTGCCTTCATCAGATTCTATGCTTCAAGTCAGGATTGTTAGGAATGGAAAGTCTGGAGTTGACTCGAAGTATTCCTTCTTCATCGATTCCTGCTTCTGGATTAACACCTTCTTGCACTTTCTTCTTCATACGCATCAGCCCCAGGTCCGTAGCTTGAGCAGCTTTATCTTTATCGATTAAAGTCGGTTCTACTCGTATGTTTGATATCATCACGTGGGTAATTGGAGCCTTTAACTCTATCTTCATCCTTTGTAAGTCATATAAAATGGGTCTTTGTGTTAACAACATCGCACTCGTACCTGCATAAGATCTTCTACTCAATGCGCGATCGTCATTCTGGCGTTTGCTTTTCCAGGATGATATTGAATGCTATGGTCGTAATCCTTCAACAAACTCGAGCCAACGTCGTTGCCGCATGTTGAGTTCTTTTTTGGTGAAGAAATATTTGAGGCTTTTATGATCCGTATAAATCTCCACTTTTTCCCCATACGGTAGTGTCTCCAGATTTTCAACGAAAAAACAATCTGCTTTGCTAACTTCGGATCATGAGTAGGATAATTCCTCTCATATTCTTTGAGTTGTCGCGAGGCATAAAGCTATGACTTTCCCATGTTGCATGAGAACACATCCTAACCCTTTGCTCAAGCATCATTTGTAGATAACAAATCCATCCAGAACCCGGATGGTATTGTCGAACAGTGCCGAAATGAGTCTCCTCTTGAGCTCTTGGAAACTCTTCTCGCATTCCTCGCTCCATACGAATTTTGCATCTTTCTGAGTCAGCTGAGTTAATGGAGTAGCGATTCGAGAAAATCCTTCCATGAATCTTCGATAATAACTAGCTAAGCCCAGAAAGCTACGCACTTCGGTCACTGACTTCGGCTGCTCCCAACTTTGGATTGCTTCAATCTTTGTCGGGTCAACAAATACTCCATGTTTTAACACCACGTGCCTAAGGAATGCTACTTTCTTAAGCCAGAACTCGCATTTCTTCAACTTGGCATATAGCTTGTTGTCACGAAGTCTTTGAAGTACCAGCTTCAAATGGTGCTCATGATCTTCACGACTTTTAGAATAGATGAGGATGTCATCAATAAAGACAACAATGAACTGATCCAAATATTCCTTGAATACTCGGTTCATCATATCCATGAAAGAAGCAGGAGCATTAGTCAATCCAAAAGACATGACTAAGAATTCATAATGCCCGTATCGAGTCCTGAAGGCAGTCTTTGGAATATCCTCGGTTTTAATCTTCAAATTGATGATATCCGAGCGAAGATCGATTTTGAAAAGAATTGTGCTCCTTGCAAATCGGTCAAACAGGTCATCAATGCGAGGTAACGGATACCTATTCTTGATGGTGACATGGTTTAATTCTCGTTAGTCAATACAAAAGTCGCATACTCCGTCTCTTTCTTCTTTACTGAATAAAACAGAGCACCCCAAGGAGATGTACTAGGACGAATAAAACCGATGTCTAACAATTCCTGTAGTTGGACTTTTAACTCCTGAAGTTCAATAGGAGCCATTCGATATGGGGTTTTAGAAATGGGCTTTGTACCCGGTTCAAGATCAATAAAGAATTCAACTTCACGTTCCGGGGGTAGACCAGGAAGTTCTTCAGGAAATACGTCAGGAAATTCATTAACAACAGGAATATTATTTAAATCTGACATGTTTTTGTTCAAGTCCATAATTGGGCTAAGAAAACTTGGCATCCGTTTTTCAATAAACTAATAGCTTTATGGCTTGATATGAAAGTGACTGATTTTAGTGGTTTAGTTGTTTG
Source organism: Panax quinquefolius (assembly GCA_020205615.1). NCBI lineage: Eukaryota > Viridiplantae > Streptophyta > Magnoliopsida > Apiales > Araliaceae > Panax > Panax quinquefolius. The sequence continues at coordinate 8,994,520 of CM035159.1, forward strand.
AATTCGTATGATAGGTTGGTTAGGATTATGAAAACTAACAACCTTACGAAAAAAATCAATTTTGGCATGATGAGTGGTTAACCAATCAATTCCTAAAATCACATCAAAAGCAAGTATCTTTAAAGAGATAAGATCAATAGGTAATGTGATAGTGCCAATTTGGATCATGCAAGATTTATAAACTGTAGATGTAACGAAGGTTTCAGCCAACGGAGTTTTAACAGATAAGTCAAAGTCCAATTTCTCCGGAGTCAAGTTTAAACGTTGAGCACGAGCAGGAGAGATAAAAGAATGGGTAGAACCGGTATCTAGTAAGGTATAAACTTCGTAAGAGTTTAAGATTAGCTTACCCGTGATCACCTCGTTTGGGTTTTTCACATTTTGGCCAGTCACGACAAACACCCTTCCTTGAACCACCGACTTTATTTTGTCCGTAGTCGCCTTTGGTGTCGTCGTCCCAGTTGGACTTGACTTCGTTACCGGACAAAATCGGGCTATGTGACCGTCTTTTCCACAATTGAAACACACCTTGGAGGGTTGTGAACAGTTTGGACTTATGTGTCCCTCCTCTCCGCATCTGTAGCATCTAACTGGCGGTCGTTCTCCTCCCCTAGAATTTGTTGTTGGTGCTGGTGCTGCTGCTGATGTCTTCCCATCATTGTTGAATCTCCTCTTTTTCAAATTTCCACTTGACTCACCTCTCCTATTATCATGGCCACGATGACCACCCGAGTGGTTACCGCTTTTGTCCGTATTCTTCCCTCCTCGCTGGTTATCATCGCTCCGATGACTGCTGTCACCGGTATGACCCTGGTTGTGATCACTCGGTTGAACATACTCGTTATCACGCTCTAATAATTGAGCCCTATTTACAACATTTGAATATAAAGAAAATTTATGAGAGATAAGATATTGTCGAATCTCGAGTTTTAGACCTCTCAGAACCATCCGCGTCATACGTTCCTCATTTTCTACCAAATGAGGTGCAAACCTGGATAACTCCGCGAACTTTGCCTCGTACTAAGATAATATACAACAAATTATCCTTAGTCTTCAACAGGGAAAAATCTGATAGAATACAATAGAAAACAAGTTTTAGATCAACAACTGTAGCGGAAACATCAATTCATTAGAATAGTTAAGTAGAGAATGAAATCTACTATCATCTATGAATTTAAGAGTCCATCATCAATATTTTATCCCTGTAACATCAATCAATATACATCTTTGCACTATGGGCCAAAGATATTCATTTGTATCACCAGTTGGTCATGTTCATCTCAACACTGTTCATCTTTTTGCTACTTCGCCCAAAGATATTCATCAGTAATCATTCATCTTTACTACTACAGCCAAAGATATTCATCAAAATATCACCATTAAGGACCGAGGATGATGAAAATATTTTTACTGAATCGAATCTAGTGAGACAAAAGGACAAATATTAGGGTTCGTATTTCGGTTTATCCAAATTCAATAATACTCCATAATAACCAAGTGTGAAGTAGAATTCAAAAATAAAGATCAAAACATGGATACAATCAAAGATATTAACCATAAAAGACATCTGGAAGAAAAAGAGAAAATTTCATTTTTCGGTGAATAGTGCCGTATTTATAAATAGTGCCGTATACGTGAATAGTAACCCCAACACAACAAGTTCCAAATTTTATTAAAAGTTCAGATCAATACTTCGGCATAATGATATTGAAAGAAATAATATCATATATGAAGAAAATAACATCCCTTACCTCAAAAAGACAAGATTTCGATTGAAATCTCGGATATAGTCTTTGAAGGAACTTGCACCGTATAGCAACACTCAAAGTATCAAAATACTCACAAGAATACGCTCGATAATATAGAGAGAGAACGAGAGAAAGCTTATGTTTCTGGTGTGATTTTCAATTCTAACTTAGCCCTCTATTTATAGGATAATGTTAGCACACCGAAGTAGAAGTAAACTTGACCTGCTACCTGATGGCTTTACCTACTACTATTGCCACCCACCACATTTGAAATTCAATTGAGCACATTTCTCACCAACCAATTCTAGAATTTTCCAAAATATTTTATCATTTAAACAATAATAAAAAACTTTAACAATTCATAGAAAATAGCTTGTTTATCAGAAAAATACGAATTTTATGTCCATTCCACACAAAATTGAATTCTCTACAACTTTGCAAAAGAAAGTTTTTCCAAATTCCAAACAGAAAATATCCAAAATCCACAAACGGATGATTTTTAATACATCCCTTTCGACAAAATACTGATAAAACACCTCAACATTAATTCCTTCAATTATATCCACATAAAACAAATATATCCATCAATTATATTCACATCAAATAAATATTTCCTTATCATATAAATCAATAACTAATTATTCTCAAATAATATTACAGAATCACAATTATGACAACCAGGCTGTTCCCAGGAAAGAGGGGGCTTTCCAATAAGGATTTCTCCTTACTGGCGTGCAATTAGATGACCTAACCTCTCCTTGACAGAACTTTCTAGACATTGTCAATAATGCTATCTAATAATATTATTCAAATAATATGAATTATTGATCTAATAATGGGAAATATAGTGCAGTGACAATTATTGAAACAACAATAATATAAAATATGAACGCAACAATTATTGAATCAATAAAATAAAATATTAAACAGTAACTACTGTAACAATTATTGAGTAATGCCTTCTTACGTAAGGATCAATAATTCAACAATACTGTGCAATACTGTGTGCTATTGTGTTATTACGCGTATTACTGTATTTTAACCACCGGGTATTCCAACAGTGTTAACGGTAACGATTACGCCATTATTTGTAACAACTCAAATTTGTTATTTTCTTCATCCGACAGTTATTCTATTATGGGGCTCACAAATGACTGCGCCGTCATACGGATATTCCAGACAAAAAGAATATTCCCCAACAGAAATGAATATTTTATAACCACTTGCTTATTTTGTAAAATGTGCACATTTCACCCATAACTAAAGTATTATATCAAATTAACTTCTTATTATTTTAAGATAATAAATAGAGAAAATTTAATTTTATTCATAATAAGTTGGGGTCTTACACATGCGATGATGTCAAGTATACGCATAGAACCAACTTTAATCGATAAAGTTAAAGTTGCTCAAGCCACAGACCCGGAGCTAATGCGTATGAAGAAGAAAGTACAAGAAGGTACTATTCCAGAAGCAAGAATCGATGAAGAAGGAATACTTCGAGTCCACTCCAGACTTTGTGTTCCTAACGATTTTGATTTAAAGTACAAGATCATGATGGAGGTATACAATACACCATTTGCGATCCATCCTGGAAGTACCAAAATGTATCGTGATCTTCGACATACATTTTGGTGGAACAATATGAAGAGAGAGATCGCGAAGTTTATCTCGAGGTGTTTAACTTGTCAACGTGTAAAGGCGGAGCATCAAGTGCCTAAGGGTCCATTGCAACCACTTGAGATTCCAAAATGGAAGTGGGAACACATTACCATGGATTTTGTTACGGGTCTTCCCATGGTTTCTCAAGGGATAAATGCTATTTGGGTTATTGTTGATAGATCAACCAAGTCTGCTCATTTCTTGCCGATACGGGAAACTTATTCCCTTGAACGTCTTGCTCGTATGTACGTAAATGAGATTGTGAGATTACATGGCATACCAGTATCCATAGTTTCGGATCGTGACCCAAGATTCACTTCATGATTTTGGGTTAGCTTGCAAAAAGCTATGGGCACGGATTTACGATTCAGTTCGGCATATCATCCTCAAACGGATGGACAATCAGAGAGAACTATCCAAACTCTTGAAGATCTATTAAGACTCTGTGTCCTAGACTTCAAAGGGAGTTGGGATAAGTATGTACCATTGGTGAAATTCTCCTACAACAACAGTTATTTGGCAAGTATAGGTGTGGCCCCATTTGAAGCATTGTATGGACGAAAGTGTCGCTCTCCAGTATGTTGGGATGAGGTGGGTGAAGCAACATTGTTGGGACCAGAGTTGGTACGTATGACTACAGAAAAGATCCAAATGATTAGACAACGTATACAAATGACACAAGATCGAGAAAAGAGTTATGCGGATCTTCATCGAAAGGACATGGAATTTAGTATTGGGGATCATGTATTGTTGCGTGTTGCTCCATGGAAGGGAGTTACAAGATTTAGGAAAAGAGGAAAGCTCAATCCACGATTTATTGGTCCATTTCAGATTCTTGACCGAGTAGGAAAAGTAGCCTATAGACTCGCGTTACCTCCAAGTATGTCTCGTGTTCATAATGTTTTTCACATATTTGTGCTACGTAAATATGTGAAAGACCCGAACCACGTTATTAAGTTAGAACCGTATGAGATAGCCGAAGACTTAATGTATGAGGAGATACCTGTCAAGATCTTGGATAGGAAGGAGCATGTTCTATGCACAAAGGTCATACCACAAGTCAAAGTTTTGTGGAGGAACCATGCTATTGAGAAAATGACCTGGGAGTTGGAAACGGAAATGAAAGCGAGGTATCCTCACCTTTTCGAAACACTGTGCATGCACTCAATTTTGAGGACAAAATTTCATAAGGAGGGGAGGTTGTAAGACCCCAACTTATTATAAATGAAATTAAATTTCCTCTATTTATTATTTTGAAATAGTAAGGGTTGATTTGATTAATGTGGTTAGTTATGGGTAAAATGCGTAAATATTTCAAATAAGCAAGTGGTTATAAAATATTCATTGTTGTCGGGGAATATTCGTTTGGTCGTGAAATATTCTTACTGTCGGGGAATATTTGTACGACGGCGTAGCCTTGTGTAGGCCCCATAACGGAAAGCTATTAAATGAAGAAAACGATAAGTATAAGTTGTTTATAAAAAATGGCGTAGTTATTCACAGATTATCATCGTTGGAATACCCGGAGGTTAAAACACAAGATGCACTTGTATTGCACCAATTATTGATTCTTACGTAAGAAGACAATACTCAATAATTGTTACAGTAATTATTGTTCGATATTTTATTTTATTGATTCAATAATTGCTAAGTTGATATTTTATATTATTATTGTTTCAATAATTATCACTGCACAGTATTTTCTTTTATCAAATCAATAATTCATATTATTTGAATAATATTATTAGATAGCATTATTGACAATGTTTAGAAAGTTCTGTCTAAGGAGAGGTTTGGTCACCTAATTGCGCGCTAGTAAGGAGAAATCCTTATTGGAAAGCCCTCGCTTTTCTGGGAATTGCCTGGTTGTCAGTATAGTGATTCTGTAATATTATTTGTGAATAATTAATTATTTATTTATATAATGAGGAAAATATTCATTTTATATGGATATAGATGGAGAAAATTTTTAATGTGACAATTGTTGAAAATAAATATTTTATCTTTTTCTGATAAAATAATTCATTTAAATATATTATTATATTATAATAATATAATAATGGTGATATCTTTATAATGAATGTGGGATATATGAATATATGATGAGGAAGAGTATTTTTGTTACTAAAAATATGTAAAACATGTTTTTTATGTTTGTGGACCCCATTTCTTGACTGAAATTTGATTATAGCACGTAAAAATCGTCTGGTTTGTGAATTTCAACAATTTACATTTGGAATTTGGAAAAACTTTCTTCTGTAAAGTTGTAGAGAATTAAATTTTCTATGGAATGGACATAAGATTTGAATTTTTCTGATAAAAGGACTATTTATTATGAATTATTAAAGTTCTGGAATAATTGATTTTTGAAGTTTTAAATATTTTTTTTAATAAAAACATTTTTTTCATTTTGTGGGCCCCACTAACATGTGCAAATTGTTGATTTCAGTTGGTAAAAGTGGGCGTAGGAAATTTATATAAATATATTATTATTTTATTAAATTTTCTGCTTTAGTGTTCTAAGCATTTTCCTATAAATAGGGTGCTTAGGTTAGAATTGAAAATCACACCAGAAACTAAAGATTTCTCTCTCTATATTATCGAGCATATTCTTGTGAGTATTTTGAGACTTTGAGTGTTGCTATACGGTACAAGTTCCCTTCAGCACTATATTAAGTATTCTAGTCAGAAAAACTGTCTTTTCGAGGTAAGGGATGTTAGTTTTTTTTAAAAATGATATTATTTATTTCAATATCATTATGCCGGAGGATTGGTAAGATTTTTCTTGTGAAATTCTTGTATTTTAGTGTCGGGGTTACTATTCACGTATACAACACTGTTCACAGAAAAATTAAATTTTCATTTTTTTGTCCAAAATATCTATTATGGATACTAGCTTTGATTGTATCCATGTTTTGATCATTCTTGAATTTTACTCCACTATGATTATTTATGAAGTATTTTTGAACTCGGATTGTTTAAAGTACGAATCCTTAATATTTGTTCTTATGTTTCACTGGATTCGTTTTCTTTAAAATATTTTTCATCATCCTCAGTCCTAAATGATGATATTATTGAATATCTTTGGCCTGTTGTGCAAAGATGAATGAATTTTTGATGAATATCTTTGGCCCGTAATGCAAAGATGAACAGGTGTTGAGATGAACATGACCAACTGATGAATATCTTTGGCCTGTAGTGCAAAGATGAATATTTGACTTAAGTTGTATATTGAATGATGTAACAGGGATAAAATATTGACGATGGACTTTTAAATTCATAGATAGTAGTAGATTTCATTCTCTACGTAACTCTTCCATGAATTATTATTTCCGCTGCGAATATTGATTTAAAACTTGTTATCTATTGTATTCTATCAAATTTTTCCCTGTTGAAGACTAACGATAATTTGTTCTATATTATCTTAGTCATAATATTCTTTACTGGGCTAGTTGAGCTCACCCTTTTCCTTTTTGTTCCATTTTTCTTCTTAGGAGGCGAGAATGTAGCGAGTACTAGTCGGGGTATGGAATAATGGTTCTAGAAGTTGTCTTAGTAGCCCTCACTATTTTGTAAAATAGTGTATCAATAATTATAATAAGGACTTATTTGAGTGTGGATATTGTCTAGATGATAATATTTGTATTTAAACTCATAGTTTATGTGTTGTCGTATTTTGCACGACAATTGTATTAATAAAGTTGTAGTTGTTTCTGTACCATGTATTTGACAACTCAGAATGGGTGATGTATACCTATTTTGGGGCCGTCACAATTAATACATACTCAATCATCAACACATATCCAACCACCAAAACATCAAGCTAGTCGGTACTAATTTCAAGAAATTTCGGCAGAGTTTCCTTTAAAAATAGATATCCAGAAAATTTTAAACCTGTCTACAAAACTTACAATTATCAATACATATACAAACCACCAAAAAAACAATCATTCCATACCCAAAAATCATCATAACCATGTATAATTAGTTAACTTTACAAAAGATGGAACCAAAAATATTCAAAGATCCAGAAAATAGAGAAACAACATGTTGAGCATAAGACTCATTACTTTACAACTTACACCAAGTATTCTATACAGCTTACACCAAGTATCCTTCAATGTATACCTGAAAATATTTGAAATATAAAAATTATCGAAATATGTGAGTCAAAATAAAACAACTACAAATCCGAAACATAAGAACCCTTACTTTATCCTGAATTATCTAAAAAACAAATGAGCGCACACATATTTACTTTATGAACAACGCAATGCTCTGAAAGACCTCCTCACCTTATATATTATTCTAGTACTCAGTCCTAATAAAAGTTTTGAGAAAAGATATCACTACCTGATCCTCAACCTTCATATGCTTTGAGAAAAGCTTGGCAGCGTGACATTCTTTAGTCAAAGGTCGAAACCCTACGAGAGCAAAAAAGAAACATGATATACAAACTACTCAATTTGAGTACTGTAATAAGTTTCTCTCTCCCATTTTCTCTACCTGAAGTTATTTTTTAGAATTTTGAATAAACTGATATTAATGAGAAGGTTCGACTGTGCTATTCTCCATTAAGACTCAGTTCAAAGCTTTCGCCTTTGTTTGAATTTCTAGATCCTAAGACAAAGTCTCAGACACTCATTTTAATTGGTTTACATAATTAAAGAAACTATTTTTCATAGAAAAGGAAGCATGATGGAGATGGAGATGGAGATGAAGATATAAATGACATCCACAGACACAAGAAAAGTAAGGTAACATCAAAACGACCAATTTCTTCTAGTTATTATGTTTATTATTGATTGTTAGGAGTCAGTCTATACCTAATGCTAAGCTTAAAAAAATAAATTTCCATGAAAAAGAAATCTACAATACTAATCTGCAAAAATAAATGTATATGAAAAAACAATCTATAATTATAAAAGTGATCCAAATTTTCACTTAACTCAATATGAAAGTAAATAGCTTAATTTTTTCTTAAAGTAAATCATGATTCATTAGCGTTCGTTTTCCAGTTTCAGATATAATTCATATAGGTTATAATTTCTCCTTTATTTATAGAACTCGCAATTTCTTGTTTTCTCTTTTATACTTTCTAATCAGGGTTCGGCTGTCCGTGTTACGCAACTCAGTGGATAGTTCTTCATACAAGTTCGTTATCAAATCCCATGCACATAGACTTTTTTGTACTAGAATTTTTAAAAATCAAGGGGAAAAAACTTAAAGATGGCACGACACTCCGACCATAATCAAATTTTGTAATTTTCAGAGTGATTAAAGGAAACACCACAATTTCAGCAGACCCTATTCACAATAACATTATTATAAGGCTTACGTACTTCCTTATTAAAAACTCACCCGTACAAAAATGAAAGTCTTAGTTGACTTTTTTAACTTTCTTTTATACTTCCCAAGATTTGCCTATAACACACTTTAAGACATAATTTATTTTATTTTTTGAACTCAAATTTTGTTTTTGGAAAAAATATTATAGAAAATACTCAATAATTTAAAAAAGTCTATTTATGAGCCTTTTCGGGTAAGGAATCAAAATAAATATAATATTTAAAAAAGTCTGAGAAAGGAAATGAAAGGAATATAACCTTCTCTAGAATTGTTTTGTGATTTTGGTAAGAAAAAGATAGACAATAAGGGATGTGTTTGTCAAAATTTGTCAATATTTTATTAATAAGGGAACAAAGGAAAATTTCACCAATTCAATTTTCTTTTCCTTGCAAATCTTACCATTTTGGTTAGGAAAATTATTAAGGAAAGTTGGACCAAATTTACTTGTTTCCTTTACCTTTCTCAACTTAAAAATATTACTAACATGGGAATTCATTTCCTAAATTTTAAAAACTCAAAACTACGGTGTAAGGAAAAGGGTAAAAAAGGACAAATGGGACTCTCACAGTATTAGTAATTTTGGATTCCCTTCTGCCAATATATTGTTACTATCAATTGTGACGGTCCCCAAATAGGTATACATCACCCATTATGAGTCGCCAAATACATGGTACAGAAAACAACTACAACTTTATTATTACAATTGTCGTGCAAAATACGACAACACATACTGTGAGTTTAAATACAAATATTGTCCTCTAGACAATATCAACACTCAAATAAAGTCCTCATTACAATTATTGATGCATTATTTTACAAAAATAGTGAGGACTGCTAAAAAAACTATCTAGGACCATCACTCTATACCCCGACTGGTTCCTGCTATGTTCTCGCTCCCTGAGAAGAAAAATGGAACAAAAAGGAAAAAGGTGAGCTCAACTAGCCCAGTAAAGAATATTATGACTAAGATAATATACAACAAATATACTGAATAGTATCGTATACGTAAATAGTGCCGTATACGTGAATAGTAACCCCGACACAAAAAGGTAAAAATTCCACAAATACTCATATCAATAATTTGACATAATGATATTGAAGAAAACAATATCATTTAAGAAGAAAATAACATCCTTTACCTCAAAAGAACAGTATTTCTAACCGAAATGTCGAAAACTTGCACTGAATAACAACTCTCAAAGTATCTAAATACTCACAAAATACGCTCGATAATATAGAGAGAAAGAGAGAAAAAAACTTGTTTCTGGTGTGATTTTCAATTCTAACTTAGCACTCTATTTATATGAAAATGTTAGAACGCCAAAGCAGACTTGACCTGTAACTTGATGGCTTTACCTGTTACTATTCCCACCCACCACATTTGAAATAAAATTCTAGCACATTTCTTCACCAACCATAGGTGGGGCCCACTCATTCTAGAATTTCCACCAAAATGATAAATTCAGAAACTTGAACAATTTCTGAACCAGTCACCTCTTAAAATTCATAACAAATCATACGTTCATTTTTAACGGTTCAAAATTTGTGGACATATACTCAACTTATATATGTATAACATATCCAAAAATCACAACGATCCAACAGTTGGATTAAAAATTATAACTCACGCAATATAGCTTAAGAACACTAATTTTTTGGATTATGAGTCCTTCGGACCAGTCTCCTTCATTTATAACCACATAAAATAAATAAATCCATCATTTATATCCACATGAAATAAATATTTCATTATCGTATAAATCAATAAATAATTATTCATAAATAATATTACAGAATCACAATAATGACAACCAGGCCGTTCCCAGGAAAGAGGGGGCTTTCCGATAAGGATTTCTCCTTACTGACGCATAATTAGGTGACCAAACCTCTCATTGACAGAACTTTCTAGACATTGCCAATAATTTATCTAATAATATTATTCAAATAATATGAATTATTGATCGATAATGGGAAATCATCAGTGCAAAGACAATTATTGAAACAACAATAATATAAAATATCAACGCAAAGAATTATTGAATCAATAAAATAAAATATTGAGCGATAATTACTCGTAACAATTATTAGTAGTGCCTTCTTACGTAAGAATCAATAATTCAAGAATCTTTGTGCAATCTGGTAATGCTACTATGCAACCAACGCCGTATTCATGTATTTTAGCCACCGGGTATTCCAACAATGTTAATTGTGGTAACAACTACGTCATTATTTATAAAAACTCAAACTTGTCATTTTCTTCATCCGACAGATATTCTGTTATGGGGCTCACAAATGGTTGCGCCGCCATACGATTATTCCCCGACAACAAGAATATTCCACGACCAAACGAATATTCCCCGACAACAATGACTATTTTATAACCACTTGCTTATTTTGCAAAATTTGCACATTTCACCCATAACCAAAGTATTATATCAAATTATCACCTTATTATTTCAAGATAATAAATAGAGAAATTCAATTCTATTTATAATAAGTTGGGGTCTTACATCAATGGTGACTATAAAATTGTCAACAGTGCAGTTTAGTTTCTTCTGCTCACCCTGATACAATTTTCATAGAATCTTTCTCAATTTATCAACATTTTAGCTACTTTGGTTTCCTTGTTACAATTTTCATTTATTATTTTCATGTTTTGATAGGTAAGTTTTCCCCCAAGTGCAACGATAGTTTTTATTATTAATTATTTTACTATGATCAGGCTCTGTTGACATTTAAAACTCTTAAGGGAAGTGTGTATATCTAGAGCAATTAAAGCAGCTCTACACATACATTTAATACTCCATCTTTAAACAACGCAAAGGAGAAGTCGATCTTTGATTGACCATTTAAAACTTCAATGATCCTTTTCCGAAGATTTTTGTACTTGGGATTTCTTTGTAATTTGTATTTTGATCTTTGCACAAAATGGTGATTAATAACAAAAATACAGCCTCTTCACCCACTACAACATAAAGCAGGCTTAAGAGTCACAAAAAATTTCAAAGCTGTGTAGAAGAGCACAAACCTTAATAGGTGCAGTACATAATAGTGAAGGATAAGATCTCGGATTTTCAGGGAGGCATGTGGAAGAACTGAAAGTAGTGAAATACAAAATCTATGTAGCTCCATCAAATCTTTTATAAACATAGTATAAGATTAAAGGAGAAAATATATGTTTGAAATTTCAGCCATCACTATATCTCGAAGAAGTAAAGAGTATACAAATTTGACTACTTTACCTAAAGTTTGCAGGAGAAAATACTCCAATCCAATCATCAATCGAAGGGTTTGGATTGCTAAATTCAAGAGTAACCCATTCTGAATTTTGCCCCTAGAACATAAAAGAATTCATACATCAATCCAAATATAATAATACCAAATTTTCTAATGACTGTCAGTTATGCCTACCTTGCCCGATTGTGTGCCTAAGCCAAGATGGCCTATAGTGAAATCAACCCAACAAAGATTTGACCATTCCTCAATTAAAAGCCTTACTCAATTTTGGATCCGGCTATGGTGAAGTTGAAATGTTTTTTGATTGAAAATGTTACATCAACATTTTCATTAAATAATGGATCAAAAAACTATATACGCTTACAATGGTGAAGTTGATTTCCACTATGTAAGTAAAATATTTTAACCGTAAATTCATGTATAACGAATGACAGGACAACCATTTTCTATATGCTTACTAAATTGCCAAAAGCAAGAAACAATGGCATGCTACTAAAACTTACCTTCAATCCAAGAACTGAAGAAGAGGCTTTAACAAAAAAAAGCTCACTAACAGTTAATACTGCCTTGTGAATTGCAATTCTTGAAAGAGGTTGATCTCCATGTGATGTCACCCCTTCTAGGCTTCTCGCAATGGCCCCCAAAATTGTCAGCAAAGTGAACATAAGACTATGCATCCTACCAAGATCTGAAATCAATCAGATAGAAATACCTCAAGAAGAATCCTCCATAAAAATTAAAAATATCCATGGGAATCACATAGACAATTTTATCGAGGGGAAGTGTATGGTATAAAAAAAGTTGATTTGTATTGCCATTACAAGGAGTTAAAGCAGTAACCCAAATACATGACTGCTTACTTGAAGATTGAATTTTTCTTTTTCTTTATATTTTCTCACCGGCTTTGAAGCTAAACTAAGTTAAGGCTCAAAAATGAAGGTGAACAGGTAGCATAAATATAATCCAGAGCAAATTGGAAATCCGAGTGAAAACTGCTAACAACTTGATGTAGTAAAAAAACCAGAGAGAGGGGCTGACCTGTTTGGAAAACTGGACTGAAAGAGGGAAAGAAGCCCGATTTATACTCTATTTTATTTATTTACTACTACTACTACTCAATATGTATAGTGGAATACAAAAATACCAAATAAATCTCTGTAATTAATCGACAACAATGAAATTCTAGACTTAATTATTGTCAAGTAATAGACTTAATTATTTTTTGGCAAAAAATATTTGTCCACGGATATTACAAGTGCAATCTAAGCTTAAAAAAATACTCTGACATCACTAAGAAAACTTTGTTTTCATCTTCTTTTGATGAGGAAAACTTGTGCAGTTAATATCATAAATCCCAGAAGTAATAATATAATGTTTTTGAGAACTACAACTGTTAAGAAGCTGGAAGTACATGAGTGCAGGCGAAGAAAAATTTACATATTTCTCTTATAGATTATACATACAATTTTTAGCTTAACAAATTTCTCTTATAAAACACATTTAGTCTTGCTGCATCCATTTATAGATTATACATACAAAGTAAAGTCCGCAAACACCAATATCACTTACCGAAAGTTCTGATAGTCAATTGATTTACCAGGACAATTTTATCTTATTTTTTTTATTACAGATGAAATTTTATTAAAGGAATACATAAACTATAAGATAATGAGTGGACAAAAAAACCACCCTCACCAAAAAAAGACACAAATAAGCACTTCAAAAAGTGTATAAATCAGGTATATTCCGGGAATATTTATTTCAACAGTAAATCAAGATGGCTCAAGTTAGGATAGGTTGTTTTAATATGTTCAAGGACTAAATGCTACTCTTGGGCTCAATGTGACCTTAAAATTTAAGGTTAATATCAATAGTACTCTTGGGACAATAAATTTGAGACTTGATTCGGGCTCAAGTGGTTACTATTAATATATTCAAAATATTATTTAATAACGCCGCCGCCTTCTCATCTCCGGCAAATATAACTACGATAGCTCGTAATATTGGACTTGCGGACTGTTTTTCATTCCCAAGTGTCTAAGAGAGAATCTAATAAGGTACTTTTCAGTTTTTAATCTCTCTCAAAATGACAATATTAGATGCTGCCAATTAGTTTTGAAATTAGGGTATTAGAAATTCGAATTAAAAACATCCCAGTTCGAGGGTTTTGGTTTTGATATGAATTTTGATATTGGGTAAGGAAAATGTTAATCAAAAATCCTAATTTCAAGATTACTAAAGGAGTAGACTAAAGGTACGTCATACATTAAAACTAACAAATGAAGAGCATTTCAAATCAAAAATCTGTCAAAACAATTTTTCTACCAAGAAAGAAGTTTGCTGATTGCTTGGAACGTAACAAAAGTCATGAACCAATTACCTGACATAAGTTGTCAAACATTAACAAAGGTAGTAATATTTACACCGAGTCCAACAACACCTCCGGATATACGATATTTGTCGTGGTAGATGATCCATTAGGAGGGAGAAGGACACTGATGCGATCAGCCGATGTGCATCTAGACATGGCCACATATAGGTGACCGTGGCTGAATACAGACAAGTGCAGATCTAAAACAACAAACTTGACTGACTGGCCTTGCAACTTATTGAATGTCATAACATATGTTAAGGGTATTGGGAATTGGCGTCTAGTCATTTGAAATGGTAAATCTTTGGACGACGGTGATAATGATATCCGCGGGATGAAACACAGATTCGAAGATTTGTCACCAGTTAGAATTCTAGCCTCAATAACCCGCGATGCGCACCATTAGTCTGGTCCCGTTACAGAGTTCATCTTTCGGGGCTATATTCCTCAACAATATGATGGGGCACCCGACCTTTAGCTCCAACTTGAAAGGCGGTAAACCTGACGAGTTTAGAGAATTTAGAAACTCACTTGGATATTGATTAGTGGTAGAACGACAGAGTTCGTCCCCATCTGACACCTTATCAGTTGCCAAGTAGGTATACGTCTCACCAGGATAAATTTGTAGAGCAGCATCATTGATGGCGCAGACATCATCATTTCGAGCGAAAAGAATTATGCGCTTAGTTAAGTAGGATGGGGTTACCGCACTGAGCACATCTAGTTATGGATAAACTCTGGAAATTAGTTCATGCAGAGTTTGACACCTGTGTATCGTTAGAGGAAGTTCCATAATATATTGCGTACTGATCCCTATCTAAGTATGATGTGAAACATATCAGTACATATAAATGAATAATTAAATGAATAATGTATAATATAAATCACCTTTTCCAAGAAGGATGCGTGAGAAGAATTTGTAGGATGATTGCTATTCAGACGCATGTTTATGCTCAAAGTTAATATGCACACACTCGCCCATATTACAGAACGTCTTAAAGATGCACCACCAATTTGTTTTTGCCGACCCTTAGGTATCACCGGTAGTATTTGACAGAAATCTCTGCCAAACACAATCGTGATACCATCGAATGGTCGGTTATCATCACGGACGTCAAGAAGTGTGCGATCAACTGCCTCAACACCATGTCGATGCTGCATGGGAACTTTGTCCCATATTATTAAGCGAGCCTCCCTAAATAATTCCCCATGCGGTGACTGTTTGCTGAAACCACATACCGACCTTTCTGTGATATCAAATGGAATGAAAAATGTAGAATGAGCTGTCCGACCGCCTAACAACAACAACGATGCAATTCCTGATGAAGCAACTATAATGACGATATGACCCTCGCTACGCATTTTAGCGGTGATGGTGTTGTACAAAAAGGTTTTCCCAGTTCCTACACCTCCATTAAGGAAAAACATTTTGCCCTGATTTTCAGCAACGGAGATAGTGATAGCATCATAAGCCGTACGTTGAGCATTATTTAAAACATCAATATTCAAAAGGACATTCATTTGATTAGCTTCATTTCGTAGTTGCATATGATCGATCAACAATCTATTACCTGAAATAGAACTCCAATTTTGAACGGGGTGTGACATAGGTGGGAAGTCGTTCAATTTTTTGCCAGATTCATGTATCAACTGATCAATCAAATGTGAGACCCCAGATTTTATGAATAAATATTTAATTTTCTTGAAATAATTTTTTAATATTATGGTGTGGATTTGATATAATGTTATAGTTGTGGGTAGTATTTATAAATTCTGTAAAGTATGCAAGTTATTATATTATATTCGATTGGTCGGGGAATATCCGTTTTAGTAGGGAATATTCCTACGATGGCGCAATCATTGGTGTACCCCACAATAGAATTATTGTCGGATTGAGAAAACGACAAAAATATTTTTATGAAAATAACGGTGGAAGTTTTACCGTTAATACTGTTGAACTACTCAGTAATAAAAGTACAGTAATGTGCGTGGTTGCATAGTAGCACACGGTATTGATTATTGATGATTACGTGAGAAGTCACTCAGTTATACTCAATTATTGCTACAGTAATTGTTGCATCATATCTCTTATATTATTGATTCAATTATTGTCACAGTATCATCTGCATAAAATGTTATTTTATTAAATCAATAATTGAGATGACAAAGTTATTCATATTATAAATTACAATATTTACAATGTCTAGAAGTTCTGTTAAGGAGAGGTTAGATAATCTAATTGCGCGCCAATAGGGAGAAATCCTTATCGGAAAGCCCCTCTTTCACAGGAAGCGACTGGTTGATAAATATTGTGAGTTATAATATTAATGATGAATGTTATTAAAAATTGAAGTTGTGTTCAGAGTTGAATTTGGAGACGCGGACGTGATATTTGAGTCCGGAACGATGAAATTAGTAAAAATTGTCTAAAAACACAAAATTTTCCGGGATTCACTATTTGGTCAAAAAGTCAACAATTGACTTTTTTGGGAAAAGTCAAACTTCAAAATTTCAAAATTTATATTGTTGATAAAAAGTTTCATTCTGTTTGAATTATTTGTGTTAGTGAAAATCGACATTTATTTCGATAATAATTGATGTCTGGAGGTTATATTGACCAATCGGGTATTTAACCGGATAAATGGGCAATTAATTGATATTAATTCACATGATTATAACTATTTGTTCACATGTGTGTACTATTGTTTCACATTCTTGTTACTATTAGGGGAGTTGGTGCAAGATTGATAATACTTGCATGACTAAGTTAAAAATGGAGGTATAGATGGAGGTACTATACTAAAATTTGTATTTTCACATGTCTAGAGCTATTGATTCACATAATTTACTATTGAATCACATTATTTACTATTAGAAGAGGTGGTGCAAGTTTGATAATACTTGCATGACTAAATTAAAAATAAAGAAAAAGTTGGAGGTATTGTACTATAATTTTTCGAGCCCCAAAACGTGCAATTATCGAAACTATATATTTCTATAAATAAAAGCTCATTCTTCCTTCATTTCTCACCAATTCACTAAAGCTATAGAGCAATTATTATAGAGAGAAATTGTAGAGAAAATCTATAGAAGAAGAAGCTTCTCTACCTCACTCACTACTCCTATATCCAGTTTCTTTCAAAGGTAAGGGGTATTATTTATTTCTTTCATCTTCATGAAGAGAACTTCATTATTCCATTCTTTATTATTATTATGTTGGAATAACCTGATCATCACAATCACCGCATACTTGGTGAATTTCTTACATTATTCTATTCTTTATTATTACATTGGAATTTATTATTACATTGGAATATCACATGCATGCGTTTCTGTGGGACTTGATTCCGTCTTTATTATTACATTAGAACATCCTCATCTGTATGCTTTACGCATGACACAGTTACATCTTTATTATTACATTGGAACATCCTATTTGTGCTTTACGCATGACACGGTTACTGTCTTTATTATTACATTGGAATATCCTCGTGCATGCATTTTATGCTTGACACTGGTTCGATCTTTATTATTACATTGGAATAACTTTTTTATCGCGATCTCTAGCATGCTTGGTGATTTCTTTTGTTATTCCATTCCTTATTATCCTCAGTTGGTTAAAGTTTTGACTTCTATACTCCATGAAATTAGTGAAATATCCTTGATATTTGCGCTTGACCAATATCTTTTCATGGAAATATTCTTCGAGCATTCTTGAAATTTACTCTACAAAGAAGTATCATGTTGACAATTTGGGCGTTATTAGTTCTGGATAAATTAATTCTTGAACTTATTTTATTGAATTCTTATATCATTGTCATCATCCTCATGTTTATATTTTGTTGAAAGTCATCATGGCACATGTGTGCATAGATGGACTTGGTATGATTATGACCGAGGATTATTCCGATTGTAATCATAACCGTAATGTTACAAATGATGTGGTAAAGTCTTCATTGGTCCGTAGTGCATTGATGGACGATTTGTTGGCATGATCATGACCATTGATGAATACACAAATGTCCTTGGCCCATAGTGCATGGATAATTTGTGGTAGTGATACTAAAGAATATCCTTGGTAGTAGTGCGGGGGTGATTCGATGATGTGGATTATTTATTAAAATTTGAGTCTCGTGATAAAAGTGATGAAAAACCTTTTAAATCATAAAAGATAGTAGATTTTATTCTCTACTTGACTCTTTTAATGGATTGCTTGTCCATTGCGATTAAACTTGATGTCTATTCTATTTTATCAGTTTAACATTGTTGTAGACTAATGATAATTTATTCTGTATTATCTTAGTCATAATATTTCTTACTGGGCTAGTTAAGCACACCCTTTCTTTCCTTTATTCTCTCTTGAGAAATGAAAATATAGTCGGGACGAGTCGAGAGAAGCGGAGTGATGGACGGATGATAGTATTAGTAGTCCTCACTATTACATTAAATAGTGTGACGATAAATGTATTGAGGACTTATTACGAGTGGATATTTTCTTGAAGATGATATTTGTATTAAAACTCATGACTCTCTCTTGTTGTATATTAAAGATTGTATTTGTATTCTGTGCCATGTATTTGGCGACTCAGAATAGGTGATGTATACCTATTTGGGGGGCGTCACATCAAATATAAACCGTAATCTTCAATTTGAGTCTGCGTTGGATCGCATATGCCAAAAGTTGTTTGTAGCTTGTGACGAAGATCATCAGATATATGGACATAGAATTGATTCCACAGAGTGCATGGCTGTATTGGGGAGCATTCTACCAGAATGATGCAAAATAGTCTCCGTAACTGGTATCCCTAATTCATGGTTTAAGCCTCCTGGAGGCAGTTTACCCACTCTGCATCATCTTCCAGGAGCCCCATAGCTACACACGCTGATTTAAAACTATCATGAAACACACCATTTATAGTGCGTAGACCATCAAAAGAATGCAGTCCTCTAACACCTGTTGTGACGCCCCCAAAATAGGTATATATCACCCATCTTGAGTCGCCAAATACATGGTACAAAAATCAAATACAAACTTCTTTAATTCAACTGTCGTGTAAAAATACGACAAAACATAGCTGAGTTTTTACATGAATATTTTCTCACAGACAATATCCAAACTCAAATTCAATCCTCATTACACTTATTATCACACTAAGTAGTGAGGACTACTAAAATAACCATCTCAGACCATCATTCCATTTCCCGACTAGTCCCGGCTACGTTCTCATTTCCTGAAGAGAACAATGAAAGCAAAAAGGGTGAGCTCAACTAGCCCAGTAAGAAATATTATGACTAAGATAATGCACAATAAATTATCATTAGCCTTCAACAGTGTTAAACTGATAAAATACAATAAACATCAAGTTTAACCGCAGCGGAACAAGCAATCCATTAGAAGAGTCAAGTAGAGCATGGTATCTACTATCTTCTATGATTTAAAAAGTTTTTCATCCACTTTATCGCTGAAACTCAGCTTAATAAATAAAACACATCATCGAATCATCCCTGCACTACTGACCAAGGATATTCATGTAATCATCAATGCTCATGATTATACCGAATAATCCCTGGTCATAATCATAACAACAACTGTCCATCAATGCACTACGGGCAATGAGGACTTTTACCACATCATTCGTAACATTACGGGTCATGATTATAACGAATGATCCCTGTTCATAATCATACCAATCAACAGTCCATCTATGCACATAAGCCAAAGATGACTTTCATCACAATATAAACATAAGGATAATGACAATGATATAATAAGCATTAATCAAATGAAATTAAGGATAAATATTAAAGAATTTAAATTTATCCAGAGTTTAAAAATATCCAAATTGTCAACATGATCTTTGCTTTGTGAGTAAAATTCAAGAATAATATTCATGTATCAAAAATAATTTGAATGAGAAAAGAAATATATTTTTTGGGTGAATAGTACCCGTGAATAGTACCACAATGAATAGTACTTGAGAATAGTACCTAAATGAATAGTACAATCGACATGAAAAGTGCTCCAAATACCCGAGTGAATAATATTTGAGTGAATAGTAACTGGGTGAATAGTAACCCATGAATAGGAACTCATGAATAGTACTCCGGCATAAAAAGTGCCCCGAATATCCGAGTGAATAATATTCGAGTGAATAGTAACTGGGTGAATAGTAACCCATAAATAGTAACTCATGAATAGTATTCCGGCATGAAAATATCAATAATTATCAAGACAACTCAGGATAATATTTCTATGAAAAGATACTTGATGAAGCGCAAATATCAAAGATATTCTACTAATTTCACGGAGTATAGAAGCAATACTTTAACAGAATGAGGGTATAATCAGAAATATGAGACAAAATAATATTACTCACATATTACAGAGTATAAAAGAAAATATTATTCCTTATGAATACTGAACAAAAATAATATCCCTTACCTCAGAAGAAGACTGGATACTAGAATAGTGAAGTAGCAGACTTCTCTTCTTCTTTCTCTTTATAAACTTCTCTTCTCTATAAACCATGGGCGCCCCAAAATAGGTCTAATTCATCCAACCTATTACGAGTCGCCAAATACATGATACGAAAAACAACTACAACTTTATTACTACAATTGTCGTGCAAAATACAACAACACATATACTGTGAGTTTTAATACCAACTGTGACTTATGTCCCAACTATGGACAGCACCTCACATTGATACATTACATAAAGGTACAATCAATAACTGTTTTAGAAATTAAAATCTTTGGGAAGTGCTCAAGGAAACCTTCGTACATGGGAGGCCATGCGTCTATGTTATGATAGATATCATATGTCCATAGAATTATCCTTAGTTGACCCAATAGACCCCAAAGAAAAATGAGAAGATTACTATCATGTTCTTTCCAATGGTGAGTCTTCTCTTGACATATAACTATCTCCACTGTCTCTAGTGAAAATTATATTTCAAATAAACTCCAAGATCATATAGGTAGTGCTCATAGATATACCCAGCAAGTGGATGTGCACAACCTTGTCTTATGATAACACGAGATTGTATGTCATTAGACATCTTGTATAATAGTGGCAAAACACCCTTCCAAAGTTGGGTTCACCTCACCCTATTGTTGTTCACCAAAATCAATTATTAAGTGACGTATAATATACGACACACACATCTTAGGTCCTCAATATAATTATATATTGTATGTCATGCCATTTTATAATGTGTTGAGAAACTTTGACAGTCTCGAACCACCACACTATTCCCTTGTTATGCACGCTCGACCCAGCTACACTCTTATTACCTGAAAGGAATTGTGAAGCAAAAGGGTGAGCACAAATAGCTCAGTAAAGAATATCATGATTAAAGATAATTAAATTATCAATAGCCTTTATCAGTAATAAATCAGAGATTTAGAACATATGGTAGATGATAAAACTTTTCAACCATAGTTGCGGTGAACGAAGCGATCCATTAGAAGAGTCAAATAGACTATAAAGTCTATTATCTTCTCCATGTTAAAAGTCCACCAACAATGTTTTATCCCTGTAACATCAATCAATAGTTCCTTTCCACAATCATATGAATAACTCATAATCATAATTGTAGTTCTAAATTCCTTTTCTCATCCAGGACAAAGATAATTTTCATCACTTATCTTTACCTGAAACATCAAAGATCATGGTTATACCAAATTACAGTTCCTGTTTATAATCATACTAATAAATTCATCTTTGCACTACGGGCCAAAGATATTCATCAACAGTTCATCTTTGCACTACAGGCCAAATATATTCAACAACAGGTCATCTTTGTAAAAGATATTCAACAATAAGTCATCTTTGCACTACGGGCCAAAGATATTAATATCTCAAAGAAATACATAATCATTTCAGAATTTATATAAACCATAATTATAACCATGTTGATCAATTCACCTTTTCACTTAAGCTAAAAATATTAAATTGTAAATTCAATGGTCATGATCATACCAGTCGATGATTCAACTTTGCACTTCATCGGCAAAGAGAACCCATAGTCACGATCGTACCAATAATCTACCCATCTTTACACTTAAGTCAAAGAGAGAAATTTCATCACCGAGATTATAAAATGTTATATATGATAATAAAAACAATATGATCAACAATTGCATTTAATTTCACAAGTGAGATTCATAAATCAATGATTTCATAACACTTTAATCCAAATGTTATAAATCACTTAATAATCTCATAATCTAATATCATTAATAGTACCACAATATCTTAATCATTTCTTAAACTTATAAACAATTTACTTTAATTGTTTACACTTTACTAATTAATGCATTTAATCATCCTAAAATGCCAAACTCATAAGATTTCATCACCAATAACCAAAACCCTCATCAAAAAATTGTTAGGTTTGTAATATTCAAGAACGCAATCAAATTGCAAAAATTAGCGGAAGCGTGTAAAATCAGAGTTTAAAAATTTTACAAACCATATACCCGGATCACCCTTTATGCACAATTATTAATTAAACGAAAAGATGAAGGACAAGAATCATACCCTTGAAGATCCGAGATTCCTCAGGTACAAGTTCACCTCCAATCTAATTTCACGTTCAACTTGAATCCACCGGGTTTGGTTCCTTCTTTTGATCAACATTAGCCACCCAAATGTTTGGCCTCTAGAGGTGATCCACCAAGGAAAAATAAAGATTCAAGAAGAAGGGGTATTGGCTCAACCCTAGTTTTCTATCTCTATAGAAAAGGCGTACTCTCCCACAAATTGGAATTATTACGTACTTGTAAAAGTCAACAACCTCCATCACCCATAATAAGACTCCTCTTATTTATAGATGTGGGCAACCCACCTTAACAATTAAGGAATTGGGTTTTTATTTAATTAATTAAATTCTTTTAATTAATTAAGCTCCCTAATCTTATTAGGGATAATTAATTAAACCCTTTAACTAATTTTCCTTCCTAATCCAATTAGGAATAAATGAGAGTACTTATATTAAATTAATTCCTAAACTCTTTTAGAAATTAAAATAATAATAATTGTAATAATATTAATAAGACTCCTCTTATTAATTTATATTTAATATTTCTAAAATATTAAATAATAAATATTAAGCTATTTAATTTATTACGTCACCATAGATTAAATTAAATATACTTAACATATTATTACGATTATGCCATTAACTTCTTAAATAATTATTCTTCCTTTTTATGGTGTGACCCTTTAGGTTCTCCATATTAAACCTATTGTGAATAAATTAATTAGAACAATTCTAATCTTATTTAAATAAATAATATTTATTCTACAATAGGGATAAGCCTCCACTAGCGATCAACGACTTTCCGGATAATATAGATTTCAACATTAATCATTAAAGAACCTTTGAGTAAATAGTTCTGCAATACAATTCAATCCTTCCACCATACAATGTCCCAATTAAATATAAGATATGGAATTACTCTCAAGTCTTATTTTATTTAATTATATATATTTCGATCCTTAAATGCACAACTCCAAATAATGCAAATTAGAAACTCCTTTCTAATTTCATTCTGCCTTGGCCAAGGACTACTGGGTTGTCATTTATCGAATCACATAGGACATTTCTCTTCTTTTATTAGAAGTGGTAGATTCTTTATTAATCATACATTATCTCCATGTACAACTTGTTATACCCAAGCATACCCTTTGATATACCCTAAGGGTCTTAAGGAATAAGTCAAAGTATAACTCATTATACACAAGATACTATGATGATCTCAAGTCCAAGGATCACTTATACTACTATGACTACGGGAATTCCTATTGGACAGTAAGTAAAACTCCATTAGGTATTCCTTAGCGAGCCACGTTCAGTGAACTTATTCTCTAATAAGCACCTACATACTTGCTTTAGTGTGACGCCCCCAAAATAGGTATACACAACACCCATTCTGAGTCGCCAAATACATGGTACAAAAAGCAAACTACAACTTCAATAATACAAATGTCGTGTGAAATACGACAATATATATTAATGAGTTTAAATATAATATTGTCTTCTAGACAATATCTATACTCAAATAAATCTCCATCATAATTATTGATTCATTATTTTACAAAAATGGTGAGGACTACTAAACAACTCTCTCTAACCTTCATTCCATACCCCGACTAGTACTCGCTACATTCTCGCCTCCACGAGAAGAAAAATGGAACAACAAGGAAAAGGGTGAGCTCAACTAGCCCAATAAAGAATATATTATGACTAAGATAATATACAACAAATTATCGTTAGTCTTCAACAGGAAAAATCGATAGAATACATACAATGAGCTGACAAGTTTGAGATCAATATTCGCGGTGAAATAATAATTCATAGAAGAGTTACGTAGAGAATGAAATCTACTATAATCTATGAATTTAACGGTCCATCATCAATATTTTATCCTGTAACATCAATCAATATACATCTCAAATCAAATATTCATCTTTGCTACTACGTGAGGCCAAAGATATTCATCGATTAGTCATATTCATTTAAACACATGTTCATCTTTTGCACTGAGGCCAAAGATATTAATCAATCGGTCATGTTCATCTCAACACTTGTTCATCTTTGCACTTCTGAGGCCAAAGATATTCAAAATCATTCATCTTTTGCACTACGGGCCAAAGATATTCAATAATATCATCATTTAAGACGAGGATGATGAAAATATTTTTAAAGAAATGAATCCAATGAAACAAAATGACAAGGATTAAGGATTCGTACTTGGTTTTATCCACGCCCAAAAATACCTCAAAAATAATCATAGTGGTGTAAAATTCAAGAATGATCAAAACATGGATACAATCGAGTTAGTATCCGGAATAGATATTTTGGACAAAAAGAAGAAATTTTATTTTTCGATTGAATAGTGCCGATACGTGAATAGTGTCAGATATCGTGAATAGTCTTAGATATCGTGAATAGTAACTCAGACACCAAAAGATAGAAATTCCACAAAAACATCTTCACGCTTCATGAATAGTACTGTGAATAGTAACTCGTGAATAAGAACTCATGAATAGTAACTTCGTGAATAAGAACTCATGAATAGTAACCCCAGACATGAAAAAAATTTCAAATTTGATAAAACTTGGATCAACATTTCAAAGATAATGATATTGAAGAAATAATATCATTACTGAAAAAAATAATATCCCTTACCTCGAAAGATCGATCTTTCTAAATTTGAAACCTGGATATAGGCTATGACTTGAACTTGCACCGAGATATAGCAATACTCAAAGTATACTCAAAATACTCCCAAGAATACGCTTTCGATAATATAGAGAGAAAACTTCGCTTTACGTGTGATTTTCAATTCTAACCTAAGCACCTATTTATAGGAAATTGCTTAGAACACCAAAGCGAAAATTTAATATAATATTAATATTTATTTTCCAAAACCTCATACGCACACTTACCAACTGAATTCAGCTCCTACACATGTTAAATGAGGCCACCTAACATTCCAAAAACGTTTTTCCTATTTTAAATATTTTAAACTTCCAAAATCAATTATTTGAAGCTTGAACTTCAATAATTCATAATAAATAGCCCTTTCATCAGAAAATTCGAATCTCGAAGTTTTTATAGGAAATTCAATTCTCCACAACTTTGCGTAGAAGAAAGTGTTTCCAAATTCCAAATAGAAATTGACCAAAATCCACAAACAGTGATTTTACAAGCTATAATCAAATTTCGAATCAATAATTGTGTCCACCAACACACAAAACATGTGTTAAACATTTAATGCCACAAAATACTCTTCCTCCTCATATACTCATATATCCCACATTCATTGTAAAAATATCACCGTTAATATATTATTAAAATAATATATTTAAATGAATTATTTTATCGAGAAAAGATAAAATATTAATTTTCAACAATTTTCATTTTAAAATTTTCTCCATCTATATCCACATAAAATCAATATTTTCCTCATCATATAAATCAATAATTAATTATTCACAAATAATATTACGGAATCACAATATTGATGACCGTGCGGTTCAGGAAAGAGGGGCTTTCGAATAAGAATTTCTTCTTCTTGGCGCCGCAATTAGGTGACCAAACCTCTCTTAGACGAACTTTCTAGACATTGCCAATAATGTTATCTAATAATATTATTCGGATAATATGAATTATTGCTTCGATAATGAAAGATACCGTGTAATGACAATTATTGAAACAACAATGATATAAAATATATTAACGCAAATTATTAACTCGATAAAATCTTGAGCAAGTAATTCACGTAACCATTATTGAGTAGTGCCTTCTTACGTAAGAATCAATAATTGGTGCGATACCAAGTGCTTCTTTGTTCAACAACGGCGTATTAGTGTGTTTTAACCACCGGGTATTCCAACAAGATTAATCAGTAATAACTACGTCGTTATTTAAAATAACTTATATTTGTCGCTTTCTTCATCCAATCACTTTCCGTTATGGGGCCCACACATTTTTCACTACCATTATGCGAATATTCCCAACGATTTAATATTCCACGACCAAACGAATATTCCCCAAACAATAATGAATATTTTATCACCACTTGCTTATTTAAAATATTTAGCATTTTACCCTAACTATCCACATTAATCAAATCAACCCTTACTATTTCAAAATAATAAATAAAGGAAATTCCTTTTATTTAAAAATTTCGGTCTTACAACCTCCCTCCTTATGAAATTTAAGTCCTCGAAATTGACGTCGACGATACAGTATTTTGAAAAGATGAGAATACCTCGCTTTCATTTCCGTTTCCAACTCCCGTGTCATTTCTTCAATAGCATGGTTTCTCCACAAAACTTTAACTTGTGGTATAACCTTTCTTGGCGTAGGACATGCTCCTTCCTATCCAACATCTTGGCAGTACCTCCTCATACGTTAAGTCTTGGCTATCTCGTCCGGGTTCTAACTCAATAACGTGGTTTGGGTCTTTCACATATTTACAAAGTACAGATATGTGAAACACATTATGAACACGAGACATACTCGGAGGTAATGCAAGTCTATAGGCTACATTTCCTACTCGGTCAAGGATTTGAAATGGACCGATAAATCGTGGATTGAGCTTTCCTCTCTTCCCAAATCTTGTAACTCCCTTCCATGGAGCAACTCGCAACAATACATGATCCCCTACATTAAATTCCACGTCCTTTCGATGAAGATCCGCATAACTCTTTTGTCGATCTTGTGCCGCTTCAGATCGTTGTCAAATCATTTGGATCTTTTCGGTGAGTCATATGTACTAACTCGGGTCCCAACAATGTTGCTTCACCCACCTCATCCCAACATATTGGAGAACGACATTTTCGTCCATATAATGCTTCGAATGGAACCATGCCTATATTTATTTAATAACTATTGTTGTATGAGAATTCCACCAATGGCAAGTACTTATCCCAACTTCCTTTGAAATCTAGGATACAGAGTTTTAATATATCTTCAAGAGTTTGAGTAGTCCTTTCTGATTGCCCATCCGTTTGAGGATGGTATGCCAAACTGAATCGTAAATTCGTGCCCATAACTTTTTACAAACTAACCCAAAATCATGAAGTGAATCTTGGGTCACGATCTAAAACTATGGATACTGGCATGCCATGCAATCTCACAATCGCATTTACGTACATACGAGAAAGACGTTCAAGGGAATAAGTCTCTCGTATCGGTAAAAATGAAGCGAGACTTGGTTAATCTATCAACAATAACCCAAATAGCATTGATGTCTTGAGAAACCGCAGGAAGACCCGTAACGAAATCCATAGTAATGTGTTCCCACTTCCATTCCGGAATCTCAAGTGGTTGCAACGGACCCTTAGGTACAAGATGCTCCGCCTTTACACGTTGACAAGTTAAACATCTCGAGATAAACTACGCGATCTCTCTCCTCATATTGCTCCACCAAAATGTATGTTGAAGATCATAATACATTTTGGTACTCCCGTGATGGATTGCAAATGGCGTGATTGTGTGCCTCCATCATAATCTTGTACTTCAAATCGTAGTCGTTAGGAACACAAAGTCTAGAGTGGACTCAAGTATTCCTTCTTCATCAATTCTCGCCTAGGAATAGCTCCTTCTTGTACTTTCTTCTTCATACGCATCGACTCCGGGTTCGGTGGCTTGAGCAACCTTAACTTTTTCTATTAAAGTTGGCTCTGTCGCGTACTTGACATCATCGCACTCGCTCCTTCGCATATAATCTTCTACTCATCGCGCGTACTACCACGTTCGCTTTTTTTCAGGATGGCATGATCAAAACATGTCTTTGAAATGAGTCTCCTCTCTGAGTTCTTGAAGCTCTTCCCACATTCCTTGCTCCATTCAATTTTGTATCTCTACTGAGTCAATTTGCGTTAATGGAATAGCGATTCGAGAATATCCTTCAACGAATCTCCGATAATAACCAACTAAGCCTAAAAGCTACGTCTTTCGATAATCGACTTTAGGTTGCTCTCAACTGTGACTCATATCCCAATCTTGGATAAACGTCACAATGACACCTATCGATTTACTATCGCATCGAATATGACGTCCCCTACAGAGAGTTCGCTTAGGTGAATTCCACAAAGGAAGTCACAAGATAAAGGCTCGGTACCAAAATTCTATAGTTGAATTTTAACTCCTCAAGTTCAATAGGAGCCATTCGATATGAGATTTTAGAAATGAGTTTTGTACCGGGTTCAAAGTCGATACAAAATTTAATATCGAAGCTTTGGGAGTAAGCCAAGAAATTCTTCAGAAATACGTCCGGGAAAAATCAATAACAACAGAATATTATTCAAATCGACGTGTCTTTATTCAAATCCATAACATGGACTAAGAAAACTTGACATCCATAATAAACGAATGACTTCATGGCTTGATATGAAAATGTTTGACTACAATGGTTTGATTGCTTGAATTCAATAACAAAGTTGCTTAGGAATATGAAAACTAACAACCTTACAAAAGCAATCAATTTGGCATGATGAGTAGTTAACCTTAAAATCACATCAAAAGCAAATATCTCTATAGAAATAAGGTTAACGGTAATGTGATAGTGCCAACTTGAATCAAGCAAGATTTTTAAACAACGGATGTAATGAAAGTTTCTCCTAATGGAGTCTCCACAGATAGGTCAAAGTTTAATTTCTCCGTAGTCAAGTTCAAACGTTGAGCGCAAGTAAGAGAGATAAAAGAATGGGTAGAACCAATATCTAGTAAGGTATATACTTAAGAGAATTTATAATTAACTAACCTGCTAAACTTCGTTCGGGTTCCTCGCATTTGACCACCACAACAAACGCCTTCCCGAAATCGTTGACTTTGACTTTTACGGGATGATCTTTTGAGTCACCGTCCTCAATGAACTAGGTTTTATTTCTTGTACTGATCTCGAGCGATATGTCCTTCCTTTCCACAATTATAGCATACCTTGAATGTTGTGGGCGGTTTGGTGATATGTCCCTCTTTTCCGCATTTGTAGCATATAATAAGGTGGTCGTTCTCCTCCTCCCTTAAAACTAGTTGCTCTTCTGGCGACGTCTTCACATAGTCGTTGTTGAATCTCCTCTTTTAAAATCTCCTCCCGACTCGCTTTCTTCTATTTTCATGGCCACGATTACCACCAGAGTGGTTACCGCCTTTGTCCGTATTCTTCTTTCTCCGCTTGGTTATCGTTATTACGATGACCGCTATCTTCTGGTATGATCCTCGGTTATGGTCCCTCGGTTGAACGTACTTTCGTTATCTCGCTCTAACAATTGAGCCACATTGACAACATCCTGAATAGAGAGAAAATTTATGAGAAATGAGATCTTGACGTATGTCGGGTTTCAAACCTCTCGTAAACATCCGCGTCATCGTTCCTCATTCTCCACCAAATGAGGTGCAAACTCGATAACTCCGCGAACTTCGCCTCGTCTTTGGGACCTGGCGTCATGTTATTTTGCTCTAGTCTAATAAACTCCACTTCCTTCATATGACGAATACTTTCGTGGAAGTACTTGTCATTGAATCTTCAAACGTCTCCCATGACATCTTTGAGTGTGCGGTGGATGGGTACGCTTCATGATTCCCACCAGTAATCTGCCTCGCCACGGAACATAAAGGTGGCGAATGGAACTTTCTGTTCCTCCGTGCATCCCAAGACATCGAATATCTTGGTAATTTGTTTGACCCACGTCTCGCCTTTTAATCGGATCCGCTTTCCCAGACTTACGTGGTCCCAACTCTTTGAATCGCTTGGGTTTGTGACCACCCGTGAATTGCTATCATTTCCTCCTGTATTTTGAACACGAGTCTCCTCGTGCGATTTTGCATGAAACTGCAAAAAGCTTCTAAACATCCCCGCTCATCATCTCTTTCGGTGTTGTTCACGGGAGGAACATTGCCCGCTGTTGCGCGTTCTCCTCGTTGGTAAGTACAGGCATCTCCACGGTCTCATTTACTCCATCGTTAACATTCTCAAAGACCATTCTTAAAAACTATCATAAAACAAGGGTTAATTAAATAAATCAATATATCACATAATACCCCTATAATATGACCAAACCAACAAATAAGCTTAGGTAGGACACACTAGCGAAGGATTTACTCTGCCTCTCCTCCTAGTTCTATTCCCCGATCTCCGCCAGAGATCATATCCCTAAGCTCGATACCAACCGTGGCGCCCCAAAAATAGGTATACACAACACCCATTCCGAGTCGCCAAATACATGGTACAAAAAAAGCAAACTACAACTTCAATAATACAAATGTCGTGTGAAATACGACAATATATCTGATGAGTTTAAATATAATATTGTCTTCTAGACAATATCTATACTCAAATAAATCCCCATCATAATTATTGATTCATTATTTTACAAAAATGGTGAGGACTACTAAACAACTCTCTAAGAACCTTCATTCCATACCCCGACTAGTACTCGCTACATTCTCGCCTCCGAGAGAAGAAAAATGGAACAACAAGGAAAAGGGTGAGCTCAACTAGCCCGAGAAAGAATATTATGACTAAGATAATATACAACAAATTATCGTTAGTCTTCAACGAGGAAAAATCGATGAGAATACAATAGACAACAAGTTTCGGATCAATATTCGCAGCGGAAATAATAATTCATAGAAGAGTTACGTAGAGAATGAAATCTACTATAATCTATGAATTTAACGGTCCATCATCAATATTTTATCCTGTAACATCAATCAATATACATCTCAAATCAAATATTCATCTTTGCACTACAGCCGAAAGATATTCATCGATTAGTCATGTTCATTTAAACACTGCTTCATCTTTGCACTACTGAGCCAAAGATATTAATCAATCCAGTCATGTTCATCTCAACACTGCTCATTCTTTGCACTACGGCCAAAGATATTCTTCAAAAATCATTCATCTTTTGCTACGGGCCAAAGATATTCAATAATATCATCATTTAAGATCGAGGATGATGAAAATATTTTTAAAGAAACGAATCCATTGAAACAAAATGACAAGGATTAAGGATTCGTACTTGGTTTTATCCACGCCCAAAAATACCTCAAAAATAATCATAGTGGTGTAAAATTCAAGAATGATCAAAACATGGATACAATCGAGTTAGTATCCGAATAGATATTTTGACAAAAAAAGAAATTTTATTTTTCTATGAATAGTGCCGAGATCGTGAATAGTGTCAGATATCGTGAATAGTCCGTATACGTGAATAGTAACTCAGACACCAAAAGATAGAAATTCCACAAAAACATCTTCACGCTTCATGAATAGTACTTTCGTGAATAGTAACTCGTGAATAAGAACTTTGAATAGTAACTCGTGAATAGTAACTCATGAATAAGAACCCATGAATAGTAACCCTATATGAAAAAAATTTCAAATTTGATAAAAACTTGGATCAACATTTCAAAGATAATGATATTGAAGAAATAATATCATTACGAAAAAAAATAATATCCTTACCTCGAAAGATCGAGATTTACAAATTGAAACACCTGGATATAGGCTATGACTTGAACTTGCACCAGATAGCAATACTCAAAGTATACTCAAAATACTCCCAAGAATACGCTTTCGATAATATAGAGAGAAAACTTGAGTTCAAAAGTGATTTTCAATTCTAACCTAAGCACCTATTTATAGAAATTGCTTAGAACACCAAAGCGTAAAATTTAATATAATATTAATATTTATTTTCCAAAACCTCATACGCATTACACTTACCAACTGAATTCAGCTCCTACACATGTTAAATGAGGCCACCTAACATTCCAAAAACGTTTTCCTATTTTAAATAGTTTAAACTTCCAAAATCAATTATTTGAACTTGAACTTCAATAATTCATAATAAATATCCCTTTCATCAGAAAATTCGAATCTCGCGAGTTTTTATAGGAAATTCAATTCTCCACAACTTTGCAGAAGAAAGTTTTCCAAATTCCAAATAGAAATTGACCAAATCCACAAACAGGTGATTTTA
Organism: Panax quinquefolius; assembly: GCA_020205615.1. Lineage (NCBI taxonomy): Eukaryota > Viridiplantae > Streptophyta > Magnoliopsida > Apiales > Araliaceae > Panax > Panax quinquefolius. The sequence continues at coordinate 9,027,395 of CM035159.1, forward strand.
CAAGCTATAATCAAATTTGATCAATAATTGTGTCCACCAACACACAAAACATGTGTTAAACATTTAATGCCACAAAATACTCTTCCTCCTCATATACTCATATATCCCACATTCATTGTAAAATATCACCGTTAATATATTATTAAAATAATATATTTAAATGAATTATTTTATCGAGAAAAAGATAAAATATTAATTTTCAACAATTGTCATTTTAAAAATTTTCTCCATCTATATCCACATAAAATCAATATTTTCCTCATCATATAAATCAATAATTAATTATTCACAAATAATATTACGAGAATCACAATATTGACAACCGTGCGCCTCAGGAAAGAGGGGCTTTCCAATAAGAATTTCTTCTTCTTGGCGCATTAATTAGGTGACCAAACCTCTCCTTAGATGTAACTTTCTAGACATTGCCAATAATGTTATCTAATAATATTATTCGGATAATATGAATTATTGCTTCGATAATGAAAGATACTTGTGTAATGACAATTATTGAAACAACAAAGAATATAAAATATTAACGCAAACAATTATTAACTCAATAAAATCTTTGAGCGATAATTCATCGTAACCATTATTGAGTAGTGCCTTCTTACGTAAGAATCAATAATTGGTGCAATACCAAGTGCTCTTGTTCAACAACGCCGATATTAGTGTTTTTAACCACCGGGTATTCCAACAAGATAATTGAGTAATAACTACGTCGTTATTTAAAAATAACTTATATTTGTCGTTTTCTTCATCCAATCACTTTCCGTTATGGGGCCCACACATGGCTTTTACTTGTGTTATACGAATATTCCCAACAAAGATCACGAATATTCCACGACCAAACGAATATTCCCAAATAATAATGAATATTTTATCACCACTTGCTTTATTTAAAATATTTGCGCATTTTACCCTAACTATCCACATTAATCAAATCAACCCTTACTATTTCAAAATAATAAATAAAGGAAATTCCTTTTTATTTAAAAATTTCGGGGTCTTACATTTAGTGTCTCCATACAAATGATCATGAGATCAATCATCCTCATCCAATGAGCAAGCAACGTATGTACCAATCTATCCAGATTCACTAATCCCCAATTTAGTAATCCAATGATTGGGAACTATTTTAGTTTTAAGCTTTCTAAGAATTTAGATCTCATTAGAATGATCATCATCATTATTCTAAAAGCATTGCTTAAAACTATGGGTTTATCACATATTATAAAACAACATCATGTAGATAATTAAAAGCTTTTAATAAATTAATACTTTTTATTAATAAATGAATAAGATTGTTACAAAGTATATGCTTTATCATCAAACATGATTGGCTTGTGTGCATATTACTTTCAATCTCCCACTTGCACTAAAGCCAATCGCCATTGTATCTTATACTCTTCTTCTCTAAGTGACGATTATCCTGCTGTTGGATAAGCTTTAGTTGATGGATATGTAATGTTGTTCATGAGAGTCCACTATCTCTATAGTGATTTCCCATCTTTCAATGATTCTAATAATCAAATGAAAGTGCCACAACATATGTTTAGATCCAAGATGAGACTTAGGAACTATTCCTAGTTACGTAATGAACTTTTAATCCAAACAATCAACTTGCGACTTCATTTATAGCTATATACTTTGTCTTTATCACTAAACCAAAGAACTCTTTCTTTGTTTGGAACCTTTCGATTCATCGCATCACATTGTTTCAAGGTAACCCTTTACCTTAAAGTGGATTTTTCTGTCGTCATGGTGCATCTCGAAAAACTTGAGTCATTAATCCTCTAGTTTTAATTAAGACCCACCATGAATATGATCACATCCTTAGTGCTTGGGTTAAGCACTTTAAGATGTTTTCAGCGACTCATAGTGAACTTCTCCATAAGATGACCGATCAACATCGTCTCGTACATTTCATTGCATACATGATTGTCACTCATGCGACCTCTCTTTTTCGAGTGCGTGGGGACTATTAAGAGAGATACACTCCATAGCTCATTAACATGAGACATCTCTTGGAGTTTGCCATGCTAAACGACTTTAGCATCAAATGAATATACGTTCCTTGGGTTAAGTCGAGCATCCTCTTAAATCTATCTATATAGATTTATATCCCCAATTAAGATACTCTTCCAAATCATTCATGGAGGAATGTTTAGACAACTTTATCTTTACTGATTGTAGCATTGGTATGTCATTCCTTATCCGTAGTATATCAACATATAATACTAGAAATTTCACGACGCTCCCACTGACCCTTTTGTACACACTAGAACTCTTACCTCATCTTATGTAACTCTGGATCATCATCTTCTATGATGCGTACCTCATCATCATCATCCATGATGAATCCATACCTCCTAGGTATCTTCATCTTATTCCGATTCTGATTCTATGTGGTACAATAGGTCTATCTACTGAGTTCCTCTTATTTGACTTATAGTGTTTTTTGGGTTCTTGAACTCTTCAAGATCTATTATCCTCCCACTAGCCCCTTTAATGATAAACACATTTATCTTAGAAGGCGTGTTTCACAATAAACACCTTTTGCTAAGCGGTATTATAGAACATATACCCTAAACTTACTTTAGGATGTCCCACAAATCGACACTTGTCAAATCTTGTCCCAAGCTTATCCTTTGAAACTTTTTCACATAAGTTGGACAACCCTTATCTTAACATACTTAAGATTAGGAATCCTCTCCATCCATAACTTTTATGGAGTCTTGAAATGGATTTTGAGGTTACCATTTTAAGTAGAATGTGCGACCATTTCTAGGACATTATCCCGGAAGGATCTTTGGAATGTCGGAAAATCATTATGGACCGCACCATGTCCAACAAGGTACGATTTTCATTCGAGATACATCAATCATTTATTGCATGTCGAGGATGTGTCCATTATGAGAAAACCATTTGAGATGATCTAGAAACTTATTGCACAAGTATTTATTCCTTGATCTAATCAAAGAATCTTAATACTTTGCCAATTTGTTTCACTTCAATTCTTTGAACCTTTCAAATAATTCACACTTGTATTTCAACAAATACATACATTCAACTCTTTGAATGATCATCTCCTTTTCTTATACTAATTTGTTCAATATGCAAAATTATTTTCATGTAAGTCAAGTATACAAAATTTATTAAGTAATATTCCAGTTCTATACAAAACATTATTATTATAAATAGAACAACAATTGTTCTTAATTATAATACCAAAGATTTCATTGTCCAACAATAAAATGGAAATAATATTTTTAACAAGAATTGGAATACAATAATAACTTATTGACTTAATAGATTTGCCCGTAGGCATTGCTAAACTATAAGTGTCTATGGCTAATATGGCAACCTTTGCTACATTTCTCGCACATAGGATTACTTATATTTGTTTAGCTTTCTACTTCTGTTTGGTCCCTTCATAAATCTATATTTATGATAACCAAAGTCGGTATCCAATACCCAAGTAGAACCTTGACTTAAAGAAAAATTTATTTAAATCATGAACAAAATTGTATTATGTACCAAACTTCACTAAGCTTCTTTGGTTAGCCTCTGCAAGATGCTTCCATGCATTTTATATCTAGTGTCCGGCTTATTGCGGTGGAAGCAAACTCCTTTGCTATCCGTATCGATTTTGTTCTTATTATCCTTTGTTTACGCCTTTCATTTTACCTTCTTTGAATCGTTCTTCTTTTCGAAGATCCTTTGGCCCCTACCAAGAAGACTTGATCTTTCTTGGTTGGAAAGTGACTCTCAACATTTTTCAATATGTTAAGCAAATCAATCGAAGGTGATATCTAGCTTGTTCATATGAAAAATTCACAACAATTAATGAAAGGAGTCCGGGAGTAAGTGCAAGATCAAATCTTGGCTCAACTCTCCATCCATGACAAAACCTGTTGTCTAATTGATCAATCAAATTGATTATGTTAAGAACTTTTTGTCTGCATTTATATAGTGCCATTGGCCATTCTAGATCGGAAGAGCTCCTTAGATATCTCGATATCTATCGGTCCCCACTTTCCTCACCATCAACTACTTGATGTGCGGGAATATAGTAGGAGCATCCATAGTTTCATCTTGACACCTTTGAAGCTCGTTACTCATGGATGCGAGCATGATGCATTGAGCCAATCATGCATCATCTTGCCACTTTCTAAAAGTAGCAATCTCTTCCTCGAGAGGCATTGTGCTGCAGCCATTGCGAGGATAGGCGTATTAAGGACATAAGATAGCTTTTCAGCTATGAGAACAATTCTCAAATTCCTTAACCAATCCGTTTAATTCGGTCTGGTTAATTTAACATCTAATATGCTTCGCAGTGATAGTAATTTTAGACATTGTGAAATTCTGTAAATGAATTTGTAATTAACAACATTTTAACATACATTCTTTAATTAATTACCAAAATAATTTAGGTCTTGTTTTAAATTGGTATCTCCCACTATTTTCTTCAAACTATATTATCCTCACTTATATAGTTCGGCAAAATCTAATCAAAGATTTGCTAGTGAGAATAAGGATCCAATTTCAAATGTATATAGCCTTGTGGTGACACAACAAACTATATATAAATAAATAGGTAGACAACTTTTGTCAATTACATCAACTATGCAACTCATTTTCTTTTGCCTCTTAGATTATTTTGATCAAGTGGTGGCACATCCGAATCAAAATTATCCAAGTTAAGTCCGACCTAGCACTCCATATATTCAAAAAAAAAAAATATCATCCTTGTGGTGACACAACAAAACAATATTGTTCAATTTTCTTTATAAGCATCAAATGTGATAAATTAACATCTTAAATACTTAATACTTGCCTTGTGGTGACACAACAAACTCATATTAAATATTTAATACTCTATTAATTTTATCATGCTAGAAGGCGACGTTCGATATTCCAAATATCTTTGAACGCTTAGGACTTAATAATAAAGTTGAGGGGTTTGTTATTAATTTGTCTCATCTTGTTTAGCGGCAGCATTTATATATATATAAAAATACGCGTCGTATTAATTAACATGCGAAGCATGTTTGCATAATATATAATATATATAGTATAAGCATGCATATATAGAATACTATATTCTACCCAGTTGATTATGAACTTTTATTCTAGTTTGGTTCACTAGAGCCACCAAGTGAACCAAAAGGTCAAACTCCCCAGGGGTGCAAGAATTAATATTTAAATATAACTATTACATTTAAACCCTGGCTCCATTACAAACGGGTCTTCAAGCGCCCTTGCTCCTTGATCTCCAATTTTCAAAATAATTCTAATTATTCCTATTATAAAACTATTTTAAAATAAATAGAAACCTTGATCGTGATCGAGGGAAATGTATATAGGAGGGAGTTAGAATTTACATTAAGAAAAATTAGAGAAGACGAGGTACGCAGACCCCATTTAATAAAACCCATACATTCATGCATCCAACTAAAATAAAATCCAATCGCATTGGTCAATAGTCCATAATCAATCTCATTTATTATCATACACATCATCATATGCATCAATAAATAACATTCAACTTATGAATAATAAACATTTAATATATATATATTGATATCATTTAATGGGCAAATTTAGTTAGTATAAAATCTATTTTTGAATTAAAATAAACTCCTTTATTTTAATCCAAATTTAAATCAAAATAAATTTTATTTTAATTTATCTAATTTTGAATAAAATAAACTATTTTATTTTAATCAAAATCTTTAATCAAAATAAACTCCTTTATTTTAATTAATTATGGAATCAAATTCCATGTAAAAAAAAAAAATCTTTTATTAAAGGAAACACGGATATTCTTTCCTATTCACAAATAAACTCCTTTATTTTGAATAATATGAAATCTTATTCCATATTTAAATAAACTCTTTTATTTAAGAAAATTAGGATTCTCTTTCCTATTCACAAATAAACTCTTTTATTTTGAATAATATGAAATCTTATTTCATATCTAAACAAACTCCTTTATTTAAGGAAAAATGGATTTACTTCCTATTCACAAATAAACTCCTTTATTTTGAATAATATGAAATCTTATTTCATATCTAAATAAACTTCTTTATTTAAGGAAATACGAATTCTATTTCCTATTCACAAATAAACTCTTTTATTTTGAATAATATGAAATCTTATTTCATATCTAAATAAACTCCTTTATTTAAGGAAACATATAATCCAATTTCAACTCCAATTAGTTATCATAGAATCCAATTCTAACTCTAATTAGTTAGCATGAAATTTAATTTTAAAATTAAAATAAAATCTTTATTTTAAAATTAAAATAAACATTAGCCACCCAAATGTTTGGCCTCTAGAGGTGATCCACCAAGGAAAAATAAAGATTCAAGAAGAAGGGGTATTGGCTCAACCCTAGTTTTCTATCTCTATAGAAAGGGCGTACTCTCCCATAAATTGGAATTATTACGTACTTGTAAAAGTCAACAACCTCCATCACCCATAATAAGACTCCTCTTATTTATAGATGTGGGCAACCCACCTTAACAATTAAGGAATTGGATTTTTATTTAATTAATTAAATTCTTTTAATTAATTAAGCTCCCTAATCTTATTAGGGATAATTAATTAAACTCCTTTAACTAATTTTCCTTCCTAATCCAATTAGGAATAAATGAGAGTACTTATATTAAATTAATTCCTAAACTCTTTTAGAAATTAAAATAATAATAATTGTAATAATATTAATAAGACTCCTCTTATTAATTTATATTTAATATTTCTAAAATATTAAATAATAAATATTAAGCTATTTAATTTATTACATCACCATAGATTAAATTAAATATACTTAACATATTATTACGATTATGCCATTAACTTCTTAAATAATTATTCTTCCTTTTTGTGGTGTGACCCTTTAGGTTCTCCATATTAAACCGGTTGTGAATAAATTAATTAGAACAATTCTAATCTTATTTAAATAAATAAATTAAATAATTAATTTATTTAAATAAATAATATTTATTCTACAATAGGATAAGCCTCCCTAGCGATCAACGACTTTCCGGATAATATAGATTTCAACATTAATCATTAAAGAACCTTTGAGTAAATAGTTCTGTCAATTCAATCCTTCCACCATACAATGTCCCAATTAAATATAAGATATGGAATTACTCTCAAGTCTTATTTTATTTAATTATATATATTTCGATCCTTAAATGCACAACTCCAAATAATGCAAATTAGAAACTCCTTTCTAATTTCATTCTGCCTTGGCCAAGGACTACTGGGTTGTCATTTATCGAATCACATAGGACATTTCTCTTCTTTTATTAGAAGTGGTAGATTCTTTATTAATCATACATTATCTCCATGTACAACTTGTTATACCCAAGCATACCCTTTGATATACCCTAAGGGTCTTAAGGAATAAGTCAAAGTATAACTCATCATACACAAGATACTATGATGATCTCAAGTCCAAGGTTCACTTATACTACTATCACTACAGGAATTCCTATTGACAGGCAAGTAAAACTCCATTAGGTATTCCTTAGCGAGCCACGTTCAGTGAACTTATTCTCTAATAAGCACCTACATACTTGCTTTAGTGTATCCACACAAATGATCATGAGATCAATCATCCTCATCCAATGAGCAAGCAACGTATGTACACATCTATCCGGATTCACTAATCCCCAATTTAGTAATCCAATGATTGGAAACTATTTTAGTTTTAAGCTTTCTAAGAATTTAGATCTCATTAGAATGATCATCATCATTATTCTAAAAGCATTGCTTAAAACTATGAGTTTATCACATATTATAAAACAGCATCATGTAGATAATTAAAAGCCTTTAATAAATTAATACTTTTTATTAATAAATGAATAAGATTGTTACAAAGTATATGCTTTATCATCAAACATGATTGGCTTGTGTGCATATTACTTTCAAAAATCTGCATATACCTTATATAGGATTCTCAAGCCATAAAATCCTATTTTTTAATTTTGTTACTTCACATAACATATTTAATTCATTTACTCATAAGTAGAACATTTTCATAAAAAAATACCAAATCAGTTCCAAAAATATTTCTTTTCTGGGATTTAGCAGAATATAGTCCCAGATTGAACATATATTTTTTTAAGAATTTTTAAAATTCATTTACTATTTTTCATATGGCCAAAACTGCCGAATATTTAGACATTTATCATAAATTGTACTTTTGTCCAAAAATTCCGAAATTTACAGAGTATACTGCTATTATATACATGTACTCCCAATAAAAATTTCACCAATTTTGGAGTTAACCACAAGGAGTTATAAGAGTTTACTTTTAAAATAGTCTTTTCCCATAAAATTCATAACTCTTAATCTATACATCCAAAAATCGCCATTTTTGGACACAATCAATAAAACTCATCAAATTATCATTTCAAATTTTTCCAGAATTTTTGAATGTCTGAAAAGTTACGAAACATGAAAAACATAACAATCCTTAAAATCCCTTACCTCAAAAGAGCAGTACTTCTGACTGGAATATCGGATGAAAAGCCGAAGGAAACTTGCACTGAATAACAACTCTCAAAGTATCTAAATACTCACAAAAATATGCTCGACAATATAGAAAGAAAGAAAACTTGTTTCTGGTGTGATTTTCAATTCTAACATAAACACATATTTATAGGAAATTGTTAGAACGCCAAAGGAGACTAAATTAATAAAATAATAATATTAATTTATCCTTCTTTCTACGCCCACTCAATTTGAAAGTTGAGCAGCCATTTTGGAAGAGTTTTTGGCAGCCCACATGTTGTCAAACCAAAGTGGGTCCCACCCCATTTTTAGTAAAAATTATTTTATTTTTCGAAACTTCAACAATTCATAGAAAATAGCCCGTTTATCAGAAAAATACAAATTTTATATCCATTCCACACGAAATCGAATTCTCTACAACTTTGCAGCTTTAAGTTTTTCCAAATTCCAGACAAAAAATATCCAAAACCCACAAATGGACGATTTTCAACACCTTTTAAAATTCATAACAAATCATGCGTTAATTTTTTTAACGGTTCAAAATTTGTGGACATATACTCAACTTATATATGTATAACATATCCAAAAATCACAACGATCCAACGGCCAGATTAAAATTATAACTTACGCAATAGAACTTTAAGAACACTGATTTGATCTTTTAATACCTCCAATCCGACAAAATACTGATAAAATACCTCAACATTAATTCCTTCACTTATAATCACATAAATAAATCCATCATTTATATCCGCATCAAATAAATATTTCCTTATCATATAAATCAATAACTAATTATTCATAAATAATATTACATAATCACAATTATGACAACCAGGTCGTTTCCAGGAAAGAGGGGGCTTTCCGATAAGGATTTCTCCTTACTGGCGCGCAATTAGATGACCAAACCTCTACTTGACAGAACTTTCTAGACATTGCCAATAATGCTATCTAATAATATTATTCAAATAATATGAATTATTGATCTGATAATGGGAAATACTGTGCAGTGACAATTATTGATATAACAATAATATAAAATATCAACACAACAATTATTGAATCAATAAAATAAAATATTGAACAATAACTACTGTAACAATTATTGAGTAGTGCCTTCTTACGTAAGAATCAATAATTCTAAAAATACTTGTCGCAATACCGTAATGCTATCTTTTGTGCAATCACGCCAGACATCAGTATTTTAACCACCAAGTATTCCAACAGTGTTAACGGTAACAACTACGCCGTTATTTATAAAAACTTAAACTTGTTATTTTCTTCATTCAACAGTTATTCTGTTATGGGGCCCACAAATGACTACGCCGTAGTACGGATATTCCCGACAAAAATAATATTCCACGACCAAACGAATATTCCCCGACAACAATGAGTATTTTATAACCACTTGCGTATTTTGAAAATTTTACATATATCACCCTTAACTTTAACTTTTTATTAATTTAACCATTTATTGAATAATAATTTGGGGTCTTACAGCTTCTTTCTCTATAATTGCTCTTGTGAGTCTTAGTGAATTGGTGAGAATGAAAGAAGAATGAGCTTCTATTTATAGGATAATATAGTTTTGATAATTGCACGTTTTGGGGCTCAAAATTATACAGTATAATACCTTCATCTTTTCCAACATTTTTTATTTAGTCCTACAAGTATTATCAAACTTGCACCACCTCCCCTAATAGTAGATTATGTGAATCAATAGTTCAATCATGTGAATCAATAGTTTTATACATGTGAAAAAAAAATAGTTACATTATAGTACCTTCATCTATACCTCCATTGTTAATTTAGTCATGCAAGTATTATCAATCTTGCACCATCTCCCCTAATAGTACATGCATGTGAATCAATAGTACATACATATGAACAAATAGTTACAAGCATATGAATTAATGGTAATTAATTGCTTATTTATCAGATTTATTACCCGATTGGTCAATATAACCTCCAGAAATCAATTATTATCAAAATAAATGTCGATTCCCACAAACACTAATAATCCCAACACAATGGAACTATCAATTTCATCTTTAACCAACACGAACTTATTCATCATTAATATTATAACTCACAATATTTAACAACCAGATCATTCCCAGGAAAGAGGGGGCTTTTCGATAAGGATTTCTCCCTATTGGTGCACAATTAGGTGACCAAACCTCTCCTCGACAGAACTTTCTAGACATTGCCAATATTGCAAATAATAATATGAATAACTTTGTCGTCTCAATTATTAATTTAATAATAATAAATATTATGCAGATGATACCGTTACAATAATTGAATCAATAATATGAGAGATATTATGCAGCAATTACTTTAGCAATAATTGAGTATAACTGAGTGACTTCTCACGTAAGCGTCAATAATCAATACCGCATACTACTACTTATGCAACCCAGACATCGTATTTTTACCACCGGGTGGTTTAATAGTTTAACGGTAAAACTTTCGCCGTTATTTTTATAAAATGATATTTATGTCTTTTTCTAACCACGACAAAACTTTCATTGTGGGGTCCACCAATGATTGTGCCGTCGTACGAATATTCCTTGTTAAAATGAATATTCCCCGACCAATCGAATATTTTATAACAACTTGCTTACTTTGCAAAATTTATAAATATTACCACAACTATAACATTATATCATATCCACACCATAATATTCAAAAAATATATTTCGAGAAAAAAATTATTCTTCATTCATAAAAGTTGGGATCTTACAACCTCCCCTTCTTATGAAATTTCGTCCTCGAAATTAGGGTACGTACCTGGTATATCGAAGAGGTGAGGATACCTTGACTTTATTTCAGATTCTAACTCCCAGGTCATTTCCTCAACATTGTGGTTTCTCCACAAAACTTTAACTTGAGGTATAACCTTGGATCGTAGAATATGATCCTTCTTATCCATGATTTTAACAGGTACCTCTTCATACATTAAATCTTCCGCTATCTTGTCCGGTTCTAATGCAATAATGTTGTTCGGGTCGTCCACATATTTACGTAACATCGATACGTGAAAAAAATGTTATGAACACGTGACATACTTGGCGGTAAAGTGAGTCTATAGGCCACAGCTCCTACTCGATCGAGGATTTCAAATAGACCAATAAAATTGAGGGTTGAGATTTCTTCTCTTCGTCGATTCTTGCTTCTAGAATAACGCCTTCTTGCACCTTCTTCTTCACATTCATCAGTTCTGAGTCTGTAGCTTGAGTGACTTTTAACTTTATTGATTAAAGTCGATTCTACTCGTATATTCACTATCTTCACGTAGGTTCTTGGAGTCTTTAACTATATCAACATCCTTTGTAAATTATATAAAATGGGTCTTTGTGTTAATGATGTCGTACTCGTAAACGCATACGATCTTCTACTCAACGCGTCAGTTACCACATTTGTTTTTCCAAGATGGTATTGAATGGTATAGTCGTAATCTTTAACAACTCGAGCCAACGTCTTCGGCGCGAGTTACGTTAGTTTTGGGTGAAGAAATATTTGAGGGTTTTAGAAATGGGTTTTGTATTGGGGTCAATACAAAATTCAATTTCACACTCTGGGGTAGGCCAAGAAGTTCTTCAAGGAATACGTCAAGAAATTTATTAACGACAGAAATATCATTCAAAATTGTGACTCTCATCCAAGACTTGGATAACACGTCACATTTATACCTATCAACTTGCCACCATTATTCATGGCGTCCCCCTACCGAAAGTCTGGCTTCGGTGCATTCCAAGACTTGGAAGTCAGCAGCGAAAGGCTTGGGGCTCTTTACTTATGGCTTAATATGAAAATGATTGACTTTAGTGGTTTGGCCACTTGAATTCGCATAACAGGTTGGTTAAGAAGGCTAACAACCTTACGAAAGTAATCAATTTTAGCATGATGAGTAGTTAACCAGTCGATTCCTAAAATCACATCGAATGCAAGTATTTTCAAAGAGATAAGATCGACAGGTAACGTGCGGTTACCGATTTGAATCAAACAAGACTTATAAACAGTGGATGTAATGAAGGTTTCTCCCAACGGAGTTTCAACAGATAAATCAAAGTCTAATTTCTTCGGAGTTAAATTTAAACGTTGAGCGCAAGTAGGAGAAATAAAAGAATGGGTAGAACCGGTACCAAATAATGTATAGACTTTACTAGAGTTTATGATTAACTAACCCGTGATAACTTCGTTCGGGTTACTCGCTTTTTGAGAAGTCACAAAAATCGCTCTTCCTGAAACCACCGACTTTGTTTTGTCCGTATCCGCCTTTGGTGCCACCGTCCTAGCTGGATTTGATTTCGCTACAGGACAAAATCGAGCTATGTGACCGTATTTTCCACAACTAAAACATACCTTGGAAGGCTATGAACATTTTGGACTTATGTGTCCCTCCTCTCCGCATCTGTAGCATCTAACTGGCGGTCGTTCTCCTCCCCTAGAATTTGTTGCTGGTGCTGCTGCCGACGTCTTCCCATCATCGTTAAATCTTCTCTTCTTGAATTTCCCACTTGAATCATTTCTTCTATTATCTTAGCCACGATTACCACTGAAGTGGTTACCATTTTTAGCATGATAATTTCCTCCACGATGGTTATCATTGTTCTGATGATCGTTGCCACCGGTACGATTATTATCGTGTTATTGCTCGTTATCTTTTGGTTGGGCTGGCTCATTATCACACTCTAATAACTGAGCCCTATTCACTACATCTGAATACAAACACAATTTGTTAGAAATGAGGTATTGACGTATTTCGGGTCTCAAACCTTGCAGAAACATTCGTGTCATTCTTTCCTCATTATCAACCAAATGGGATACGAACCGGGACAACTCGGGAAACTTAGCCTCGTACTGCGACATGATCATATTGTTTTGCTCCAACTTGATAAACTCCACCTCCTTCATGTGAAGAATACTTTCGAGAAAGTACATGTCGTTGAACAACTCTTGGAACTTCTCCCAAGACATTTTGAGTGCGGCATGCTGAGTACGCTTTACTAATTCCCACCATTAATCTGCTTCTCCTCCTAACATGAAGGTGGCAAAGGGAACCTTTTGCTCCTCGGAGCATCCCAAGACATCAAATATCTTCGTGATCTTCTTTATCCACGTCTCCGCCTTAAGTGGTTTTGGCTCTCCCAAAAACTCCGGTGGTCCCAGCTCCTTGAACTGCTTAGCGGTGACCATCCGAGAGTTGTCAGTGTTTCTACCTGCATTTTGAATAGAAGTTTCTCTTGCTTGATGTTGCATGAATTGCATAAAGCCTCGTAACATCCCATCATTTGTCATCTGATCGGTGTTGTTGTTTACCTGAGGATTATTGTCTTACTGATGCACAATATCCTGGGTATTGATCATTGGTGACTCAACGGTCTCATGTGCTTCATTGCTTATCTTGACATTTTCAGATGCCATTTTCAAATACTGCCACAAAACAAGGGTTAATTGACATGCCACATATTACCCCTATACTCTGACCGATAAATTAAATACTAAATAAACTTAGGTAGGTCATACTAGCGAAGGAATTTCCTGTCTCTCCCCTCCTAGTTCTTATTTCACATCTCAGCCAGGGATCATATCCCTAAACTTTGATACCAACTGTGATGCCCCCAAAATAGGTACACATCACCCATCTTGAGTCGCCAAATACATGGTACAGAAATCAAATACAAACTTCTTTAATACAACTGTCGTGTAAAAATATGACAAAACATAGCTGAGTTTTTACATGAATATTGTCTCATAGACAATATCCAAACTTAAATTCAATCCTCATTACACTTATTATCACACTAAGTAGTGAGGACTACTAAAATAACCATCTCAAACCGTCACTCCGTTCCTCGACTAGTCCCAACTATATTCTCATTTCCTGAAGAGAACAATGAAAGCAAAGGGTGAGCTCAACTAGCCCAGTAAGAAATATTATGACTAAGATAATGCAGAATAAATTATCGTTAGCCTTCAACAATGTTAAACTGATAAAATTTAACAAACATCAAGTTTAACTGCAGTGGAACAAGCAATCCATTAGAAGAGTCAAGTAGAGTATAAAATCTACTATCTTCTATGATTTAAAAGGTTTTTCATCAACTTTATCGCTGAGACTCAGCTTAATAAATAATCCACATCATCCCTGCACTACGGCCAAGGATATTCATTAGTATCACGACCACAAATTATCCATGCACTACTGGCCAATGATATTCTGTTAGGTTTGTAATATTCATGAACGTAATCAAATTGCACAAATTAAGCGGAAACGTGGTAAAGTAGGATTTTAAAATTTTACAAATCATAAACCCGGATCGCCCTTTATGCACAATTATTAATTAAATGAAAATATGAAGAACAAGAATCATACCCTTGAAGATTCGAGCTTCCTCAGGTACAAGTTCACCTCCAATCTTTTTCGCGTTCAACTTGAATCCACTGGGTTTGGTTCCTTCCTTTGATCAACATTAGCCACCCAAGTGTTTGGCCTCTAGAGGTGATCCACCAAGGAAGAAGAAAGATTCAAGAAGAAGGGTGGTTGGCTAAACCATAGTTTTCTATCTCTATAGAAAAAGGACGTACTCTCCCAACTATTGGAATTACGTATTCACATGTTGTGAAAGTGTCAACCTCCTCACCCATAATAAGACTCCTCTTATTTATAGATGTGGGCAACCCTCCTTAACAATTAAGGAATTGGGTTTTATTTTAATTAATTAAATTCTTTTAATTAATTAGGCTCCTAATCTTATTAGGAATAATTAATTAAACTTTTAATTAATTAGTCTCCTAATCTTATTAGGAATAAATGAGAGTACTTTTATTAATTAATTCCCAAACTCTTTTAGGAATTAAATAATAATAATAGTAATAATAATAATAAGACTCCTCTTATTAATTTATATTTAATATTTCCAAAATATTAAATAATAAATATTAAGCTATTTAATTTATTCTATCACCATAGATTAAATTAAATATACTTAACTTATTATTACGATTATGCCATTAACTTCTTAAATAATTATTCTTCCTTTTATGGTGTGACCATTTAGGTTCTCCATATTAATAGGTTGTGAATAAATCAATTAGAACAATTCTAATCTTATTTAAATAAATAAATTAAATTATTAATTTATTTAAATAAATAATATTTATTCTACAATAGGGATAAGCCTCCCTAGCGATCAACGACTTTCCAGATAATATAGATTTCAACATTAATCATAAAAGAACCTTTGAGTAAATAGTTACCGTACAATTCAATCATTCCACCATACAATGTCCCAATTAAATATAAGACATGAAATTACTGTCAAGTCTTATTTTATTTAATTATATGTATTTCGATCCTTAAATGCACAACCCCAAATAATGCAAATTAGAAACTCCTTTCTAATTTTATTTTGCCTTGGACAAGGATTACTGGGTTGTCATTTATCGAATCACATAGGACATTTCTCTTCTTTTACTAGAAGTGGTAGATTCTTTATTGATCATACATTATCTCCATGTACAACTTATTATACCCAAGCATACCCTTTGATATACCCTAAGGGACTTAAGGAATAAGTCAAAGTATAACTCATCATACACAAGATACTATGATGATCTCAAGTCCAAGGATCACTTGTCTTCTACTATCACTACTGAGAATTCCTATTGACAGTGAGTAAAACTCCATTAGGTATTCCTTAGCGAGCCACGTTCAGTGAATTTATTCTCTAATAAACACCTACATACTTGCTTTAGTTTCTCCACACAAATGATTATGAGATCAATCATCCTCATCCAATGAGCAAGCGATGTATGTACCAATCTATCCGGATTCACTAATCCTCAATTTAGTAATACAACGATTGGGAACCATTTTAGTTTTTAGCTCTCTAATTATTTAGATCTCATTAGAATGATCATCATCATTATTCTAAAAGCATTGCTTAAAACTATGGGTTTATCACATATTATAAAATAGCATCATGTAGATAATTAAAAGCCTTTAATAAATTAATACTTTTTATTAATAAATGAATAAGATTGTTACAAAGTATACGCTCTATCATCAAACATGATTGGCTTGTGTGCATACTACTTTCAATCTCCCACTTGCACTAAAGCCAATCGCCATGGTATCTCATACCCTTCTTCTCTAAGTGACGATTATCCTGCTGTTGGATAAGCTTTAGTTAATGGATATGTAATGTTGATCTTGAGAGTCCACTATCTCTATAGTGATTTCTCATCTTTTAATGATTCTTATAATCAAATGAAAGTTCTACAACACATGTTTAGATCTAAGATGAGACTTAGGAACTATTCCTAGTTCTGTAATGAACTTTTATCCAAACAATCAACTTGCAGCTTCATTTACAGCTATATACTTTGTCTTTATCACTAAACTAGCAACTCTTTCTTTGTTTGGAACCTTTCCAATTCAACGCACCCTTTGCTCAAGGTAACGCTTTACCTTAAAGTGGATTTTCTGTTGTCTTGGTTTGTCTGAAAAACTTGAGTCTGTTAAGCCCTCTAGTTTTAATTTAGACCCACCATAAATTTTAATCACATCCTTAGTACCGGTTAAGTACTTTAAGATGTTTTTCACTATCTTACAGTGATATTCTCCAGAATATGTCCGATCAACATCAGGTCTCTTATATTTCATTGCATACATGATAAACACTCATGCGATCTCTCTTTTCAGGAGTCTATGGGAACTATTAAGTGAGATACACTCCATAACTCATCAATATGAGACATTTCTTGGAGTTTGCATTGCTAAACGACTTTAGCATTAAATGAATATACGTTCCTTGGGTTAAGTCGAGCATCCTATTAAATATATCTATATAGATTTGTATCCCCAATTAAGATACTCTTCCCAAATCATTCATGGATGAATGTTTAGACAACTTTATCTTTACTGATTGTAGCATTGGTATGTCATTCCTTATCCGTAGTATATCAACATATAATACTAGGAATGTCATGATGTGCCCACTGACCCTTTTGTACACACTAGGTTCATTCTTATTATTGATAAAATCAAACTCTTTTGATTATTTCATCAAAACGAATGTTCCATATTTGAGAAGCTTGCTTCAATCCAATTCTCTGAGTGTCTACAACTCTTACCTCATCGTATGTTACTAGATCATCATCTTTTATGATGTGTACCTCATCATCATTATTTATGATGAATCCATACCTCCTAGGTATCTTCGATACTATTCCAGATTTACGATTCGATTATGGTACAATAGGTCTATCTATAGGTTCCTCTTATTTGACTTATAGTGTTTTGTGGTTCTTGAACTCTTCAAGATTCTATTATCCTCCCACTATCCCCTTCAATGATAAACACCTTTATCTTAGAAGGTAGCGTGTTTCGGAACAAACACCTTTTGCTAAGTAGGATTATAGAACATATATCCTAAACTTACTTTAGGATGTCCCACAAATCTGCACTTGTCAAATCTTGTCCCAAGCTTATCCTTTTGAAACCTTTTTCACATAAGTTGCACAACCACTTATCTTAACATACTTAAGATTAGGAATCCTCCCTGTCCATAACTTTTATGGAGTCTTGGGGCCGGATTTTGAGGTTACCTTTTTCGTAGATATGCAGCCATTTCTAGGGCATGACCCCAGAAGGATACTGGAAAGTCGGTAAAATCATTATGGACCATACCATGTCCAACAAGGTACGATTTTTCCTTTTAGATTCATCAATCAATTATTGCATATCAGGAGACGTCCATTATGAGAAAACCATTTAAGACGATCTAGAAACTTATTGCACAAGTATTTATTCCTTGATCTAATCAAAGAATCTTAATACTTTGCCAATTTGTTTCACTTCTGAATTCTTTGAACCTTTCAAATAATTCACACTTGTATTTCAAAGAAATACATACATTCAACTCTTTGAATGATCATCTCCTTTTCTTATACTAGTTTGTTCAATTTGCAAAATTATTTTCACGCTAAGTCAGTATACAAAATCCATTAAGTAATATTCGATTCTATACAAAACATTATTATTATAAATAGAACAACAATTGTTCTTAAATATAATACCAAAGATTTCATTGTCCAACAATAAAATGGAAATAATGTTTTTAATGAGAAGCTGAATACAATAACTTTCTTATTGACTTAATAGATTTGCCCGTAAGCGATCTTAAACTATAAGTTTCTATGGGTAATGTAGCGACCTTTGCTTCATTTCCCACACATAGGATTACTTATCGTTATTTAGCTTTCTACTTCTGCTTGGTCCCTTTATAAATCTATATTATTGATAACCAAAGTCGGTATCCAATACCCAAGTAGAACCTTGACTTAAAGAAAAATTTATTTTAAATCATGAACAAATTTGTATTTGTAACTGAAACTTCACTAAGCGTCTTTTGGTTAGCCTTTGCAAGATGCTTCTTGCAATTTCTTTCCAGTGTCCAGGTTTATTGCAGTGGAAGCAAACTTCTTTGCTATTCGTATCAGTTTTTTTCATATTATCCTTTGTTTTTGCCTTTCTATTTACCTTCTTTGAATCGTTCTTCTTTTCAGAAGATCCTTTGGCCCCTACCAGTAAAACATGGTCTTTCTTGGTTGATAAGTGACTCAACATTTTTCAACATGTTAAGCAAATCAGCGAGGCTGATATCTAGCTTGTTCATATGAAAAATTCACAACAATTGTGAAATGAGTCCGGGAGTGAGTGCAAGATCAAATATTTGCTCAACTCTCCATCCATGAAAAAACTTGTTGTCCTAATTGATCAATCAAATTGATTATGTTAAGGACTTTTATCTGTACTGTAGTGTCATCGGCCATTCTAGATCGGAAGAGCTCTTTAGATGTGACAACCCGAATTTTCATAAGTTATTAAAATAAGAATTTAATAATTAAAATTCTTATTATGAAGTGTATGTATTTTTTAATTATGTGTTTTGGTATGAAGAAATTAATTTTTTATGAGATTTAATAGTTGATTAAACTATTAAAGGAAATAAAAGAAATTAGTCACGATAAAGAATTTAGTGGCGAGAGAAATTAACCCTATAAATATTGGGTAGCTTAAATTAAGTTGAAACTATATTATGATTAAATGAATTATTATAATGTTATTTTAATTTGATTTTTTGTAATCAAAGTGATGTGTTAATTTATTAAATAAAATTATAATTATAATAAAATTATAATTTTATTGTATTGGTTTGTGGTAAATTGATTTGATAAATTGTTATTAGATTTAATTTAATATGGAAATTTATTTAAATAAAGCGTGATAATAAACTCTATTATAAATGACTTATGGAAATAGATTAAAAGAGTTTTAATTTTGTTTTACCAAGCAAATCCTTAGAGCTTTTGAAAATTTTATTTTAATCTTGTTTTGCCAAACAAGGCTTTAGGAATGATTAAGTCATTATTTTAATTGGTTTTGCCAAACAAAGCCTTATGACTTTTGATTTAAAAAAAATTAATAATAAAATAAAATATAATAAACATTTTTGTAACTGATATGTACTTAATAGTACATTAGTTTTTACGTTTTTTTATTGCGTATGTTTGTTGGCCTAAGCTTGAGGATAGTGGGAGAGAAAATACAGAGGGAGAGAGAGCTCTAGAGAGGAATTAGGAGGCAATTGGAAGAGAATCCTTGAAAACAAGAAGGAAGTACCAATTCTCTAACATCTCTTAACAAAGCTAAACAAGAATTAAGAGGTAAATAACCTAGTTTCTTCTTAGTTTGGGTGTTCTTGAGTTATCCTTTAAATTAGAAATTTCGTTGGATAGGGTTAAGATGTCTAATTCTATGTTTGTATGTTGTTGCTAAACTTGTTAGTTATCATCTATAATCCTTGGTTGATGTTCAAATTCGTGAGAATTGGTTTGTAGGAAGAAAGGTAAAATAATAGTGTTTATATTATAGAATATGGCTTAGAAAGTAAAAAATTTCATGGTCAATGCTTGTTATAATATGTGAATTGATGTTGGATTACGTTAGTATGTTATCAAAACGAAAGCGGCGTAGTTTGAATCATGTCAATTGGTTAAAAAACGAAGCCGTGGCGATCGAATTCGCTAAATGTGTTTAAAAGATGAAAATATAGCATGAACATTAAATTGAAACCCTTAAATTGATTTGTTAAAGTTTTTGAAATGTTAAAATTACTCTGTAGATGAGTAGTTCAGTGTTTCACGAGTTCATAGAATCGAAAACCAACTAATTCCGACTTAAAATGAAGAAGTTATGAAGATTTGAAGTTTGTACATTGAGAAAAGCATTTTACATGCTGAAGTTGGGCGCCCGCAAGTCACGCTGGGGCGTCTTGTGGCGCTGCAGCTGGGAGTTACAAAATCGCGTGGGCGTGCGGAAAAGAGCAAGGCGGCGGCGCCCGTGTCTCTGGACCTGTGACTACTTTGACCTAGTTTGGTAAAACGGCCATAACTGTTTCATACGAACTCCGATTAAGGCGATTCAAGATGATCCGGAACGAAGACGAATATACCTACAACTTTTGTTCTTTAAGAATTTTAATTTGAGGTTTTTAGGAAGGGTCAAAACAGTCATCTTTGTGACTATTACGTAATCGGAGGCAATTGGAGGGCGTCGGGCATGCACGTATGCTAGTGTAGTGCTTTTGGGGATAAAAGATGTTGTTCTAAATTATAAAACATGAATGTTAGTAAATATAATGATGCTTAACATTATTATAATAATGTATTAGATAAGTTATAGAAGCATAGTAAGCATGCACAAGAGAGGCAAATTGGGCGTGTGACGAATAAACGTCGAAACGCCGTGATACGTGTTAATGAACGTAAAAAAAAATTGTTTTGAGTCAAATGAAATAGATATTATAAATATGAAATGGGTTTAATATAAAACCAATAATGATTCCTAGCAAGATTTAAACACTTGAATGAATTTCGAATATTACATAAGTTGAAAAGTTAACACAATTTAATTGAACATTGTGTGTTAACTAATAGGAAAGATTATGAGATGTGGAGTAGAGTTTACATTATAATTACTATGTGTTGTTATGTGACTAATAATTGATGTGTATGACTATATAATTGTGTAGGGCACGTGAAGTGCTGATATCTGTAAGCTGTTAAACTGTTATTGGTAAACAACAATCAAGGCAAGTCTTTCAGTTCCTATTTGCTATGTGAATTTAACTGTTTTAAATCTTTATTGAAAAAGCATGATGTCTTATATATATGTTGAATGTATGAAAGGTTAAAGTCAACTTATGACTCGTTAATTTAGTAAAGCATCTTTGATTGAGTAAGAACTCAATCTTTATACTTGTATATATGAACCGTAACATGTATGTTATGTTAGTCCAATGTTTATGAGATATATGTTGAGCATGCTATTATGTGCTACGTGATGCATGAAAACTATTAGATTTTGCTGGGCTGTCGAGCTCAACCTTGCAAATAACTATTTTTGCAGGTTAAGGATTGAAGCTAACACTATGTGCTACTTGAATGACGTGGATCCAAAATAATACACGAAGATTAATATTTTAGCTAAAGTTGTTATTTCTTTTTACCATGATTAAGATTCATGAGATGTACTAAATGTTTTATGATGTATAGTTTTATGTTGAGTTGTAAAGCTAATGTTAGAGTTATCTGATATGTAAAGGTTGTCGGATTGAAATGTAAATTTTTATAATAACAGTGATAAAGTGAATCATGAAATAAGATTTATTCAAAGACATGTAGATGATAAAGGTTTTGATTCAGGAAATTGAAGTAAGAAGATAGAAAAGTTTAAATTATTCCGCATTTTATAAAGTTTAACATCGAATATTGATGTAAAAATTAGAAGTTAGTTGAGTTATTAACGACTAAAGTTGAGAATTAAATTAAATAAATTTTGGGGTCGTTACATTAGATATTTGATACCTATCAGTCCTACTTTCCTCATCATCAACTACTTGACGTGCAGGAGTATAGTAAGAGCATCCATAGTTTCATGCTGACGCTAAAGCTCGTTACTCATGGATGCGAGCATGATGCATTGAGCCAACTGTGCATCATCTTGCCACTTTTTAAAAGTAGAAATCTCTTCCTCGGGCATTATGCGCAACCATTGCGAGGATAGGCGATTAAGGACATAAGATAGCTTTTCATTAGTGAGAACTTTTCTCAATTTCTTTAACCAATCTGTTTAATTCTGTACGGTTAAATAGCATCTAATATGCTTCACAGTGATAGTAATTTAGACATTATAAAATTCTGTAAATGAATTTGTAATTAACAACATTTTAGCATACATTCTTTTATTAATTACCAAAATAAATTAGGTCTTGTTTCAAATTGGTATCTCCCACTATTTTCTTCAAACTATATTACCCTCACTTATATAGTTCGGCAAAATCTAATTAAAGATTTGCTAGTGAGAATAAGGATCCCATTTCAAATGTATATAGCCTTGTGGTGACAAAACAAACTATATATAAATAAATAGGTAGACAACTCTTGTCAATTACATCAACTATCTGACTCCTTGTATTTTTTGCCTTAGATTATTTTAATCAAGCGGTGGCACATCTGAATCAAAATTATCCAAGTTAAGTCCAACCTAGCACTCCATATATTCAAAAAAGAAAAACATTGTCCTTGTGGTGACACAACAAAACAATATTGTTCAATTTTCTTTATAAACATCAAATGTGATAAAATTAACATCTCAAAAATTAAGATAAGTCTTGTGGTGACACAACAAACTTATAATAATTAATTGATACTCTATTATTTTATCATGCTGAAAGGCGACGTTCGATATTCCAAATATCTTTGAGCGCTTAGGACTTAATATAAAAAAATTTGAGGGGTTTGTTATTAATTTGTCTCATCTTGTTTAAGCATTTATTACATATACATATAAAATACGCGTCATATTAATGAACATACGAAACATGTTTGCATAATATATAATATATATATATATATATATATATATATATATATAAAATATAAGCATGCACATATAGAATACTATATTACTACGGATTGATTATGGACTTTATTCTAGTTTAGTTCACTAGAGCCACCAAGTGAACGAAAAGGTCAAACCCTGTAAGTGCAAGAATTAATATTTAAATATAACCATTACATTTAAACCCTAGCTCCATTACAAGCGAATCTACAAGTGCTCCTTGTTCCTTGATCTCTAATTCTTCAAAATAATTCTAACTTTCTATTACAAAACTATTTAAAATAAATAGAAACCTTGATCGTGATCGAGGAAAGTACATAGGAGGGAGTTAGAATTTACATTAAGAAAAATTTAGAGAAGACGAGGTACGCAGACCCCATTTAATAAAACTCATTCATTCATGCATCCAACTAAAATAAAATCCAATCACATTGGTCAATAGTCCATAATCAATCCCATTTATTATCATACACATCTACATATGCATCAATAAATAACATTCATCTCATGAATAATAAACATTCAACATATATATTGATATCATTTAATGGGCAAATTTAGTTAGTATAAAATCTAATTTTGAATCAAAATAAACTCCTTTATTTTAATCCAAATTTAAATCAAAATAAACTCCTTTTATTTTAATTTATCCTATTTTGAATAAAATAAACTATTTTATTTTAATCTAAATATTTAATTAAAATAAACTCATTTATTTTAATTAATTATGGAATCCAATTCCAGTAAAAAAAAACTCCTTTATTAAAGGAAACACGAATTCTCTTTCCTATTCACAAATAAACTCCTTTATTTTGAATAATATGAAATCTTATTTCATATCTAAATAAACTCCTTTATTTAAGGAAAGATCGATTCTTTTTTCTATAAATAAATAAACTCTTTTATTTTGAATAATATGAAATCTTATTTCATATCTAAATAAACTCCTTTATTTAAGAAAATATAAATTCAATTTCAACTCCAATTAGTTATCATGGAATCAAATTACAACTTTAATTAGTTAGCATGAAATTTAATTTTAAAATTAAAATAAACTCTTTTATTTTAATATTAAAATAAACCTTTTATTTTAAGATTAAAATAAACTTTTATTTTAAGATTAAAATAAACTTTTATTTTAATTATAAAATTATTGTATATATTCATATAATATATATATTTATCACATGCTTCAGGATGGCTGCCACGCGAATTTGATTCCAGCACGGTTAATAAGAATAATGTTAATATATATATATATATATAGATAAAAAAAATATCACCAGAAACTTTTAACACCAATCACCGTGATTGAAAAAAGATGCACCTTTGGATCAAATTTTTTTTTTAATAAATTTTATACAATAATTTATGTTCAATTAAATTGTTCTAAACACATATCAATATACATATCAAATTAAAACAATTAATAATTCGCATAAATGTTTGACTCTGATACCACTGTTAGGTTTGTAATATTCATGAACGCAATCAAACTGCACAAATTAAGCGGAAACGTGGTAAAATAGGATTTTAAAATTTTACAAACCATAAACCCGGATCGCCCTTTATGCACAATTATTAATTAAACGAAAATATGAAGAACAAGAATCATACCCTTGAAGATTCGAGCTTCCTCAATCTGAGTTCACCTCGATCTTTTTCGCGTTCAACTTGAATCCACCGGGTTTGGTTCCTTCTTTTGATCAACATTAGCCACCCAAGTGTTTGGCCTCTAGAGGGTGATCCACCAGGAAGAAGAAAGATTCAAGAAGGGTGGTTGGCTAAATCATAGTTTTCTCTCTATAGAAAAAGGACGTACTCTCCCAACTATTGGAATTACGTATCCACGTGTTGTGAAAGTGTCAACCTCCTCACCCATAATAAGACTCCTCTTATTTGTAGATGTAGGCATCCCTCCTTAACAATTAAGGAATTGGGTTTTATTTTAATTAATTAAATTCTTTTAATTAATTAGGCTCCTAATCTTATTAGGAATAATTAATTAAACTTTTAATTAATTAGTCTCCTAATCTTATTAGGAATAAATGAGAGTACTTTTATTAATTAATTCCCAAACTCCTTTAGGAATTAAATAATAATAATAGTAATAATAATAATAGGACTCCTCTTATTAATTTATATTTAATATTTCCAAAATATTAAATAATAAATATTAAGCTATTTAATTTATTCTATCACCATAGATTAAATTAAATATACTTAACTTATTATTACGATTATGCCATTAACTTCTTAAATAATTATTCTTCCTTTTATGGTGTGACCCTTTAGGTTTTCCATATTAAACCGGTTGTGAATAAATCAATTAGAACAATTTTAATTTTATTTAAATAAATAAATTAAAATATTAATTTATTTAAATAAATAATATTTATTCTACAATAAGGATAAGCCTCCCTAGCGATCAACGACTTTCCGGATAATATAGATTTCAACATTAATCATAAAAGAACCTTTGAGTAAATAGTTACTTATCTGATTCAATCCTTCCACCATCTGATGTCCCAATTAAATATAAGACATTGGAATTACTTTGTCGAGTCTTATTTTATTTAATTATATGTATTTCGATCCTTAAATGCACAAATTTAAATAATGCAAATTAGAAACTCCTTTCTAATTTCATTCTGCCTTGACCAAGGACTACTGAGTTGTCACTTATCAAATCACATAGGACATTTCTCTTCTTTTACTAGAAGTGGTAGATTCTTTATTCATCATACATTATCTCTATGTACAACTTACTATACCCAAGCATACCCTTTGATATACCCTAAGGGTCTTAAGGAATAAATCAAAGTATAACTCATCATACACAAGATACTATGATGATCTCAAGTCCAAGGATCACTTGTACTACTATCACTACAGGAATTCCTATTGACAGGCAAGTAAAACTCCATTAGTTATTCCTTAGTGATCCACGTTCAGTGAACTTATTCTCTAATAAGCACCTACATACTTGCTTTAGTGTCTCCACACAAATTATCATGAGATCAATCATCCTCATCTAATGAGAAAGCAACGTATGTACCAATCTATCCGGATTCACTAATCCCCAATTTAGTAATTCCAACGATTGGGAACCATTTTAGTTTTTAGCTTTCTAAGAATTTAGATCTCATTAGTATGATCATCATCATTATTCTAAAAGTATTGCTTAAAACTATGGGTTTATCACATATTATAAAACAGCATCATGTAGATAATTAAAAGCCTTTAATAAATTAATACTTTTTATTAATAAATGAATAAGATTGTTACAAAGTATATGCTTTATCATCAAACATGATTGGCTTGTGTGTATACTACTTTCATATTCATGTTTTCATCAATGATCATGATCATGCCAACAACTATCCATCAATGCACTACGCGCCAATGAGGACTTTTACTACATCAGTTGTAACATTACGCTCATGACTATACCGAATAATTCCTGGTCATAATCATACCAAGTCCTTCTATGCACTACAGGCCACAGATGACTTTCAACATAATATAAGCATGAGGATGATGACAATGATATAAGAATTCAATACAACAAGTTCAAGGATAAATTTTAAAGATTTATAATTTAATTTATCCAGAATTCAATAACGTCCAAATTATCAACATGATACTGATTTGTGAAGTAAAATTCAAGAATAATATTGTACCAAAAATGATTTGGACCAAAAACGAATCAATTTTTATCATAAATAGTACCCCGGGTGAATAGTACTTGAGTGAATAGTACCCCGTGAATAGTAATTCGGGAATAGTAACCCGTGAATAGTACTCTGGCATAAAAAAGTTAAAAACTTATCAAGAATGCTCAGAATAATATTTCCATGAAAAGATACTGGATGAAGAGCAAATATGAAGGATATTCTACTAATTTCATGGAGTATAGAGGCCAAATCTTTAATCTAATGAGTATAGAATTCGAAATCTGAAACAAAATAATATTACTGACATACTACAGAGTATGAAAGAAAATATTATTTCAAGCGAATATTGAACAAAAATAACATCCCTTACCTTGAAAAGAAGAGTATTCTGACTGGTATAACAGGGATATTCTTGAAGAAAACTTTCACTATTTTCTACGCTCAAAGTTTTCTAAAACTCTAAAGAAATATGCTCAATATTATAGAAGAAGAATTCTCTGATTCTGGTGTGATTTTCAATTCTAATTGAGCATCCTATTTATAAGAGAATGGAAAGATACTATTTAAATTTGAAAATCACGCGGACGACGATTCTTTCTGCGAGAAAAATTCAACCGAATAATTTTCTGACTTTACTATGCAAACACTATACAGGCACTATGCAATAAAATATTCTAATAAAAAAAAACTTTAAATAAAATATAATATATTCTATTTATAATTATATAATAAAACAAAATTTATATATATATATATATTATATATATATATAATATAAATATACTCCTCCCGTGAATCAAAGTTGCATCCTTCCCAGGCAACCCATTTTTTCTTCCGTGGGCCCCACATGTGACCCCACCTTTATTATATTAAATAATTTTCTACCAATTATTTTGAAAAATGGGTAAATGAGGGGTCCATATAATAAGCAAAACTTCATAAAAATTACCTCAATATTTTTAACAACATTTATCATCGTTATTATAATTCACAATATTTAACGACCAGGTCATTCCCAGGAAAGAGGGGGCTTTTCAATAAGGATTTCTCCCTATTGGCGCGCAATTAGGTGACCAAACCTCTCCTTGACAGAACTTCTAGACATCGTCAATATTGCAAATAATAATATTAATAACTTTGTTGTCTCAATTATTGATTTAATAATATAAAATATTATGCAGATGATACTGTGACAATAATTGAATCAATAATATGAGAGATATGATGCAATAATTACTGTAGCAATAATTGAGTATAACTTAGTGACTTCTCACGTAAGCATCAATAATCAATACCGGTATTAACTACTATACAACCACATGCCATTCTTGTACTTTTAACACCGGGTGTTTCAACAGTTAACGGTAAAACTTCCGCCATTATTTTCATAAAAAGATATTTCGTCGTTTTCTCAATCCGACAATAATTCGGTTGTGGAGTCCACCAATGATTGTGCCGTCGTACGAATATCCCCTGACCAATCGAATATAATATAACAACTTGCGTACTTTGTAAAATTTATAAATATTACCCACAACTATAACATTATGTCAAATTCACTCCATAATATTCAAAAATGATATTTATAGAAAATTCATCTTTATTCATAAAAGTTAGGGTCTTACAACATTGATACTGAGGAAGAGTTATTGACTGACACTGACACTGAATCTGAAGAAGAAGATGGTTATGAATCTCCGATACTTGTACAAAATGATTCTGACTCAGATAACGATTTTCATTAAAATGTATGTTTAGTTTTTATTATATTTCATATAATTACATATAAGAATGTTCTCTATATCCTAAATATGTTTATGTACCTTTCATTTATAGTTGTCGTAGTTACCTATTTCATACAATTACTTGTCATTATTGTCCTTTTACTTATAAAAAATGATTCTGACTCAGACAACGATTTTCTATAAAATGTATGTTTAGATTTAATTGTATTACATACAATTACATACATACATGTTCTCTATATCCTTGACATGTTTATGTACCTTTCATTTATAGTTGTCGTAGTTAACTATTTCATACAATTACTTATTTATGAATGTCATTTTATTTATATATGTAAAACATATAACTTATACTAACATCCTAAATTTTTTATTTATAGATGTCTTACGAACCAAAGACAACGAAGGCCGGGTTGGGTTTGGGGCCTAATCATGTCTTAAGGGCCAGGCTAATCCGAATGATCGCATTCTCATACAAATCCATCCTCCTCCAGAAAACACGTAAACTAAACATCGTGTATATATAACTATTTTATATTTCCATTGTTATAAATATATTTTAATGTAAATTGTTGTATATTGTACTGATTTTCAAGATAGTAAAATTGTGAAGTGCATTTCACAATTTTGCTTACGTAATCCAACCTCACGCCAGTGATTACGTACGTAGCACCTCTCGCCCATGAGGATGCGATTTGGTAGAATTTCGGTATATTTTTTATCACTCTGATAGATAATACATAGTTAATCAAATAATATTGTTTAGTAATGTTGGATTATGGTAATATAACAGTTTTAATATTATTATTGTTATTTTATTTGCAAAAAAAGTATAGATGGGATGACGCCAGATGCATCGATTATTGAGAACAACATTATTACAGCGAAGTCTGTTGTCGAACTAAAGATAATCTGAAAAAGAAACGACAAAAAGCACTGCATAATGCTGAGATTGACCATCCAGGACAGGGTGAGCAGTATATGAATGAGCATAGCCCCTAGTGGTGTGCACAACCCATATGGGTGCAGATGTATGACTAGTGGAGAGCTGAGAAATTTGGATCGAGAGACCTTGAGCTAGCTTTGCCTCGACAGATCCTCGGTGTGTATCAAGGCAAAAAAAAAGCAAAAGGCACGTATCGGCGGCGATATATCGAGCTCCAACATATTGTTGCGTGTGCGTATGTATATAAGCTTATTGGCTTATTTATTTGTTTTTATGTTTATAGTCATGTTTTGTAGCTAAAATATCATATGTTTACATATTAATATGAGAAAATGATTTGTAAGAGTCTCAGTCTCAAGGTCAACCTATTAATTGGTTGGATGTGTATGTAACCACTGCGATGAGTACGCACTTTGAGGTATTGTTGAGATAAGCGATAATAAGTTAACTTTATACTAATATGTTGTTTATAAATTATGACGACCTTTTTTAGCATTTTTTATTTATTTTTAACTATTTAATTTTGACCTTCTGACAAGACACTTATAAGGACTTAATGAACGAGCGTTATCCTGAAGGCACCCCGCGTCCGTCGATTGATCAAGAATTGTGGGTGAGAGCGTCAGTCATGAAGAAAAACTACGTTAAAGGCCAAGGAAAAAAATGACGCCCACCACCATCGATGTACGAGATAGTTCGCTACCTAGTCTACATACAGTCATCGGTCATCCAACTTTATCATACTCCTGCTGACTGTGTGAGAGTGATCTGCATGGATCGTGATCTTCTTCGTATACTAGGCAGACATCTGCAGTCTCTGAGTCCTAATGAGTTGGCGGATGCAGTGGTGGCAGCAGCAATAGCACAACATCAGGATGGCGATGAGGTATACATAGATATTGTTACTGTCACTGTCTTACTTATATGTTTCACTACATTGTCTATTGTTTAGCTTTCCCTAAGTCATAGCAGTATCAACACATATAACATGTTTTATTCTTTTGTTAATTACAGGGTCCTAATTTGGATGATCCATGAAGAGCTAGACTTGTTTTTTAGATATTTAAAGCCTTGTACTTTAATATTCATTCTTTGGACAATTGTATTGGTTTATGATTCTATCATATAGATGTTTACGATTGTATTGTGTTGTGTTGGTCCTAACATTGTATTGTGTTGGTTTACGATTCTATTGTATGGAGGGATGTTTATATATACTATTGTGGATGTGTTGGGATATATACAAATCATGGATGGATGTTTATATGGATGCTTATATATACTGCTGTGTGTTGGGATAGAAAGTAGGTACAAAGCAGGGTATTTTTGGGGAATCCATAAAGCAGGAAAAATATTTTAAAAAAAATAACAACATCAGTGACCGCATGCGGTCTCTACGACTATAACGTGGTCTCTAATAGCTCCTTGGAAACTAGCGACCGATGCGGTCGCTATTGCCGATCGCTGACACGTGTGCCATGTCATCCCTGACAACTGACTCAGCATGAGTTAGATTAGTGACAGATTCGGTCGCTGATAAGTTGGTCGCTATTAATGGTCTTTGATGTCCATCCAGCGACCAGATTACTTGCGACTAATATCAGCGATCGCATTCGGTCGCTAATACTCATCTGCGACCATATGCGGGCGCAGATATGCGGTCGCTGATAAGCCTTTTTATTGTAGTGTTAGCACCTTGCAACTGGTCAAATAGGTCATCAATGCAAGGCAACAGGTACCTATTTTTAATGGTGACATGATTCAACTCCCAATAGTCAATGCAAAGTCGCATACTCCCATCTTTCTTCTTTACGAATAAAATAGGGGCACGCCAATGAGATGTACTAGGACGAATGAAACCGATTTCTAACAGTTCCTGCAGTTGGGTTTTTAACTCCTGAAGTTCAATAGGAGCCATTCGATATGGGGTCTTGGAAATGGGTTTTGTACTGGGTTCAAGGTCAATACAAAATTCGATTTCACGCTCTGGGGGTAGGCCAGGAAGTTCTTCAGGGAATACATCAGAAAATTTATTAATAATAGAAATATTATTCAAATCTAATGAATGTTTGTTTAAATTCGTGACATAAGCTAAGAAAGCTTGACATCCGTTTTTCAATAAACGAATGGCTTTATGGCTTGATATGACAGTGATTAAATTTAGTGGTTTTGTTGCTTGAATTCGCATAATAGGTTGGTTAGGAATATGAAAGCTAACAACCTTACCAAAATAATCAATTTTAACATGATGAGTAGTTAACCAATTAAACCCTAAAATCACATCAAATGCAAGTATTTTCAAAGAGAAAAGATCAAGAGGTAATGTGAAAGTGTTGATTTGAATCAAACAAGATTTATAAATAGTGGATGTAATGAAGGTTTCTCCCAACGGAGTCTCTACAGATAAGTCAAAGTCTAATTTCTCTGGAGTTAAATTTAAACATTGAGCACAAGCAGGTGAAATAAAAGAATGGGTAGAACCGCTATCTAATAAGGTATAAACTTCACAAGAGTTTATGATTAGCTTATCCGTGATAACTTTGTTTGGGTTCCTCACTTTTTGAGAGGTCACGACAAACGCTCTCCCTTGAACTACCAGCTTTGACTTGTCTGGGACAGCCTTTGGTGTCACCATCCCAACTGGACTTGACTTCGCTGTACGACAAAATCGAGCTAGGTGACCTTCCTTTCCGCAATTAAAATACACTTTGGGTTCTTTGTATGCAGATTTGGTGATGTGTCCCTCATCTCTTCATCATTCAGAGCATCTGACCGTGGTCGTTCTCCTTCCTTAAAAATGGGTGCTGGTGCTGCTGTCTTTCCTGTTAAGTTTGTAAGATTGATGAACGCAATCAAATTGTACAAAATATGCGAAAATGTGGTAAAATAGAGTTTTAAATATTTACAAACAATATACCCGGATCATCCTTTATAAACAATTATTAATTAAACGAAAATATGAAGAACAAAAATTATACCCTTGAAGATTCGAGTTTCCTCAAGTACAAGTTCACCTTCAATCCTTTTCGCGTTCAACTTGAATCCACCGGGTTTGGTTCCTTCCTTTGATTAATGTTAGTCACCCAAGTGTTAGGCCTCTAGAGGTGATCCACCAAGGAAGAAGAAAGATTCAAGAAGATGGGTATTTGGTAAAACCCTAATTTTTCTATCTCTAATAGAAAAGTGTGTACTCTCCCAACTATTGGAATTACGTCTGTTGTGAAAAAGTCAACAACGCACACCTATAATAAAACTTCTCTTATTTATAGATGTAGGCATCCCTCCTTAACAATTAAGGAATTAGGTTTTATTTTAATTAATTAAACTCCTTTAATTAATTAGGCTCCCAATCTTATTAGGAATAATTAATTAAACTCTTTTAATGAATTAGCCTCTAATCTTATTAGGATATATAGAGTACTTTTTTAACTCCTTTAGAAATTAAATAATAATAATATTAATAATAATAATAATAAGACTCCTTTTATTAATTTATATTTAATATTTTAAAATATTAAATAATAAATATTAAGCTATTTAATTTATTCTATCACCATAGATTAAATTAACTATACTTAACTTATTATTATGATTATGCCATTAACTTTTAAATAATTATTCTTCCTTTTATGGTGTGTAACCCTTTAGGTTCTCCATATTAAACCTATTTATGAATAAATTAATTAGATCAAATAATTCTAATCTTATTTAAATAATAAATAAATTAAACTATTAATTTATTTAAATAAATAATATTTATTCTACTGATAGGGATAAGCCTCCTAGCGATTAATGACTTTTTCGGATAATATAGATTTCAACATTAATCATAAAAGAACCTTTGAGTAAATAGTTACTGATCTGATTCAATCCTTCCACCATACAATGTCCCAATTAAATATAAGGCATGGAATTACTGTCAAGTCTTATTTTATTTAATTATATGTATTTCGACTCTTAAATGCACAACTCCAAATAATACAAATTAGAAACTCTTTTTTAATTTCATTCTGCCTTGGCCAAGGACTACTGGGTTGTCATTTATCGAATCACATAGGACATTTCTCTTCTTTTACTAGAAGTGGTAGATTCTTTATTGATCATACATTATCTCTATATACAACTTATTATACCCAAGCATACCCTTTGATATACCCTAAGGGTCTTAAGGAATAAATCAAAGTATAACTCATCATACACAAGATACTATGATGATCTCAAGTTCAAGGATCACTTGTACTACTATCACTACAGGAATTTCTATTGACAGGCAAGTAAAACTCCATTAGGTATTTCTTAGCCAGCCACGTTCAGTGAACTTATTCTCTAATAAGCACCTACATACTTGCTTTAGTGTCTCCACACATATGATCATGAGATCAATTATTCTCATCCAATGAGCAAGCAACGTATGTACCAATCTATTCGAATTCACTAATCCCCAATTTAGTAATCCAACAATTGGGAACTATTTTAGTTTTAAGCTTTCTAAGAATTTAGATCTCATTAGAATGATCATCATCATTATTCTAAAAGCATTGCTTAAAACTATGGGGTTATCACATATTATAAAGCAACATCATGTAGATAATTAAAAGTCTTTAATAAATTAATACTTTTTATTAATAAATGAATAAGATTGTTACAAAGTATATGCTTTATCATCAAACATGATTGGCTTGTGTGCTTTCTACTTTCATTTCCATCATTATTGAACCTTCTCTTTTTGAAATTTCCATTTGACTTAATTCTTTTATTATCTTGGCCGGGATTACCACCGAGGTGGTTACTATTTTTGGCATGATAATTTCCTCCACGTTTGTTATCACCGCTTCGATGACTGTTTCCACTGGTATGACCATTATCGTTTTACCAGCTGTTATCTTTTGGTTGGGCTGACTCATTATCGCGCTCCAATAACTGAGCCCTATTCACAACATCTGAATATAAACAAAGTTTGTGAGAAATGAGGTATTGACAAATTTTGGGCTTCAAACCTCACAGAAACATTCACGTCATATGCTCCTCATTATCTACCAAATGGGATGTAAACCAGAATAACTCCATAAACTTAGCCTCGTATTGCAATACGGTCATATTATTTTGTTCCATCTTGATGAATTCTCCCTCTTTCATGTGATTAATACTCTCAGGAAAGTATTTGTTGTTGAACAATTCTTGGAACTTCTCTCAAGCCATCTTTAGTTCGTACAGATGAGTACGTTTTCCAGATTTCCACCAATAATCTGCCTTTCCTTGTAACATAAAGGTGGGGAAGGGAACCTTTTTCTCCTCTGAGCATCTCAGAACATCAAATATCTTGGTGATATGCTTAATCCACGTCTCTGCCTTAAGTGGCTCTGTCTTTTCCAAAAACTCTAGTGGTCCCAGTTCCTTGAATTGCTTAGCTGTGACCAGCCGTGAGTTGCCATTGATTCGACCCACATTTTGAACAAGAATCTCTCTCGTTTGGTGTTGCATGAATTGTAGAAAGCTTTTAAACATCCCATCGTTCATCATTTGGTCGGCGTTGTTGTTTACATGAGGATTATTGCCTTTCTGATGCACATTATCTTGGTTATTGATTGGCGGTGTCTCAACGATCTCATGAGATCCATTGCATATCTCAAAATTTTCAAATGTCATTCTCAAATACTGCCACAGAATAAGGGTTAATTAACATGCCATATATTATCCCTATATTCTGACCTACCAATTAAATAACAAATAAACATAGGTAGGATACACTAGTGAAGGATTTACTCATCTCTCACTTCCTAGTTCTAGCCTCAGATCTCCGCCAAGGATCATATGCCTAAGCTTTGATACCAACTGTGATGCCCCAAAAATAGGTTTACACAACCCAATTTGAGTCGCCAAATATATGGTACATAATTTAAATACAAACTTCATTTATACAACTGTCGTGCAAAAATACGATAACACAATAGCTGAGTTTCAATACAAATATTGTCTCGTAGACAATATTCAAACTCAAATAAAGTCCTCATTATAATTATTTTCACACTATTTTATAAAATAGCGAGGACTACTATAGCAACCATCTTGGATTGGCACTCCCTTCCTCGACTAGTCTTAGCTATATTCTCATTTCCTGAAGAGAACAATGAAAGAAAAGGGTGAGCTCAACTAGCCCAGTAAAAGATATTATGACTAATATAATATAGAATAAATTATCCTTAGTCCTCAACAGTGTAAAAACTGATAGAATACAATAGACAACAAGTTTAGATCAACATCTACAACGGAATAAACAATCCATTAGAAGAGTCAAGTAGAGCATGATGTCTACTATCTTCTATGATTTAAAAGTTCATCATCAATATTTTATCTCTATAACACAACTCAATAAGTAATCCACATCACCGAATTATCCATGCACTACGAGCCAATGATATTCGTTAATATCACTAGTGGTCATGATCATGCTAAACAACTGTCCATCTATGCACTACGGGCCAAAGACGACTTTCACCACATCATTTATCTGTAACATTACAGGTCATGATTATACCAATACATAATTCCTAGTCATAATCATACCAATCAACAATCCATCTATGCACTACGGGCTAAAGATGACTTTCATCAAAATTTAAGCATGAGGATGATGATAATGATATAAGAAATCAATCAAGTGAACTCAAGGAAAAATATTAAAGATTTATAATTCAATTTATCAAGAGTTTAAGAATGTCCAAAATGTCAATATGATAATTAATTGTGGGTTAATATTCAAGAATGATATTCATGTATCAAAAATAATTTGGACAGAAAAGAAACCAATTTTTGTCATGAATAGTACCTTGTGAATAGTACTTTGTGAATAGTACCTCATGAATAGTACCGTATATATGAATAATGCCCATAAATAGTACCGTATGAATGAATAGTACCCCGTGAATAGTACTCAAGTGAATAGTACCCCGTGAATAGAACCCCGACATGAAAAGATAAAAAATTAACAAGAAAGTTTAGAAAAATATTTCAGTGAAACGATACTAGATGAAGCGCAAAATTCAAGGATATTCTACTAATTTCAGGGAGTATAGAAGCAATACTTATCAAAATAAGTGTAGATTTAGGAATATGAATCAAAATAATATTACTTACATAATATAGAGTATGGAAGAAAATAATATTTCTTACGAATATTGAACGAAAATAAAATCCCTTACCTTAGTAGGAAAGTATTTTCAACTGGTATAGCGGAGATATTCTTGAAGAAAACTAGCACTATTTTCTACACTCAAAGTATCCTTATGCTCAAAATAAATAAGCACTATATTATAGAAGAAGAATTCTCTGATTTTGGTGTGATTTTCATTTCTTAACTAAGCATCCTATTTATAAGAGAATGGCAGGGCACTATTTAAGAATAATCACGAACGCACAGTAAAGGAAAAATCACAGGTGCAGAATCGGCTGAATTCGTTGAAAATTTTGATTTTACTATTTATTACTGTGCAATAAAATATTCTAATAAATCGAAAAATTTTATATAAAATATAATATATTCTATTTATAATCTAATAAAACGAATAACTTTATATATAATATAAAAAATATTCTATTTTATGTAAAAAGTTTCTGTTTTATTACTATTATAATAATAATAAAACAAAACTCAGATAACTTTCTACCGACGATTTTCAAAAATGGGTAAATGGGGGTCCATGTAATAAGCCAAACTTACAACAAATACTTTATGAAAAACCCCTCTATTTATATCAAAAATTGAATAAATATTTGCCACAAATCACTTATCTTTAATAAACACATTTTTAATCTTTCAACAATTATTCATCATTAATATTATAACTCATATTATTAACAACTAGATCATTCCCAAGAAAGAGGGGGCTTTCTGATAAGGACTTCTCCTTATTGGCGTGCAATTAAATAACCTAACCCCTTTCCTCGACAGAACTTTTTAGACATTGTCAATAATGCAAATAATAATATGAATAACTGTGTCGTCTTAATTATTGATTTAATAATATAAAATATTATGCAGATGATACTATGATAATAATTGAATCAATAATATGAGATCTTATCAAAGAACTATTGTGGCAATAATTGAATAAAACTGAGTGACTTCTTAAGTAAGCATCAATAATCAGAGATCTTTATGCAATCATCAGCTGTTATTATGCAACCACGCGTATTACTGTACTTTTATCACCAGGTATTTCAAAACTTAACGGTAAAAGTTTTGCAGCAACTATTTTTTTTTGTCGCTTTCTATATCCGACAGTCATTCCTTTGTAGGGTCCATCAATAATTGTGCCGTCGTACGAATATTCCCCGATAAAAAGAATATTCCCCGACCAACGAATATTTTATGACAACTTGCTTACTTGCAAAATTTGCACATATCTCTCATAACTATAACATTATATCAAATCCACACCTTATTATTCAAAATAGCATTTAGAGAAAATTAAATCTTTATTCATAAAAAGTTGGGATCTTACAGAGGAGGCTCCTGACCGACCTCCAATTTTTGACCTTCCAAATCCATCCTTTGGTAGGCATGAGCATACAAAATATCCACCGATGAGACGTTGTCAATCATCATCCTTTTTATGTCCATCGAACCCACTTATGCTGTAATCACCAAGGCTCCTTCATGGGATTCAATGGGCTCTGAAGAAAAATCATCATCAGCAAAAGAGATTACTGACCCGGGGTACGGTCATTCACGCCTAACAGGCTGATTGGATACCATCAATACCACGACCAGATATCCTCTTCTTTTCTTTCCTGCAACCTTCTCAACCGACCCACCCGTGATCACATCCACCACCCGGTGCAATACCTGGGCCTGATCTTCTTGTTGGGGCTAGGAGTTCGGTTTCGATGCTGAGGCATTGTTCACCTCCTATGTCCCCGAAGCGTCTCGTCCGGCAACATAATGAACCAAATTCCCATTCTGGATGTTCTTTTCGATTAGGTTCTTTAAGTTCCAAAAGCTTCTGTAGAATGCCCAATCCTCCCATGATAGTCACAGTACATATCCGGATATCCTCTATCAACCTTCGAACTGTACTTGGGTGGCTCATAATATGGCTTCTCCTTTATATGCTCCAAAATAGTAACCCGGTTAGTATTCAACTTAGAGTAAATTTTTTTGACCCTCTAACTCGGGAAAGGCGGACGTCCTTCTCCCGACCCGCCATTATTATTGTTGTATTTCTTTTGAGAGCCCCCGCGACCTATCATTGTTGTTGTTCTGCCTATCCTTTTCTTTCTTCTTCGGCCTTTCTATTGAGTTTGGCTTCAAACTACCCATAGCTTCTTCTATTACGATGAGACATTCGTCCTTGTCAAAGGCTTCGGCCAAACTCTTCGGATGGTTGAACATCAGCTCCTTTACTAAATTTTTAGATTTAAAAAGGTCCAACTCGTTCTGAAATAGCCCTACTGCCTGAAGGTCGTTCAAATTCGAGAGCTATCCTACTGCTTCCCGAAACCATTTCACTTATTATCCCAAGGTTTTGTTTGAGTACTGTCAGATCTGAGATATCGAACTGGTGGGCTATCCTCTCTTTTTATTGATACCGAACCGAGCATGAAATTTGTCATAGAGCCCTCTCCATGACGATACTAAGTTAAGGGCAAGAGTCATCATCCATTGTCGAACGTCCTTCCTCAAGGTCGTCATAAACATTTGACACTTGGCAGACTCTGAGTACTCATAGTAGTCCATCAGCCAATTATAAGCTTGAATATGCTCATAAGGATCCCCCGAACCATCATAACTCTCCATGTGAGGGGTTTTCTTGTTCGGATCTGCCTTTTCCTGTATGAACACTAAAGAGAAAGGTGACGAAGTCTTAATCGGAGCCACACTGTTTGGATTTTCCCTTTCCTGCTTGACTTCAGCTAGCTGTTTTTCTAGTTCAGCCAACTTTTTGGTCAACTCTTCTGACCCAATTTTTAAGGGTGAAGGATTCCTTCGACCCCTTCTTACATTGGGAGATGCATCTCACCTCAGACGAGTCCCCCTGTCGCCTGCTATCAGAACTCGCTGCCCTAGATCGGCTCTGTCTCCTATTTCCACTTTGTCGAGGGCCATCCGGATGATGAATCTTGGAGTGGTCCCCGGGGGAACCACTCCATCGACTCCCCCGACTGCTCTTATCTCGAGAGCGACTCCGAATTCTACCCTCAATCTGTTTGACATTGTCCGAACGATGAGTCTTGGACTGAACCTCTGGTGACTGACCCCACCTTCGGCTGTGACTGGTGGCATTATCCTCATTCCCAATAATCAAAATCTCCATCTGCTGATCAATTTCCTTCCGTTGCGCGAGCAGAGCCCTCAAAGCATCATCAGTCTCCTAGGCTTTTTTGGACAAGATCAGCCTCCTTTCATCATGACTATCATCATGGGATCGTGTTCGGGATGGAGCATCCTCAACACGAGCCTCATGGCGAGCGTTTCTACTCGCAGTTGAAAACAATCTCCTTCTGACGTCACCCATGTCCAAGTCATCAGGCCCCACCAAACAACCTTGGGACCCCAACCTGTCGTGGATATTCTTGGACGGTCCCAATCTGTCTTTAACTGATCCTCTTTGCCGAATGGATCCATCAGTTATGGATTTTCCAACTCCTAAAACTATCTTTGTGACGCCCCCAAAATAGGTCCACACGACCCATTCTGAGTCGCCAGATATCACATTATAGAAATTAAATAGGTACAAACTTTATTTATACAACTGTTAAACTATCGTGCAGAGTACGACAACATAAAAGCTGTGAGTTTTAATACAAATATATGTAACTTTCATGGTGCCTCGACCACAACACCTTACAATGGTACTTTACATAAAATTACAGTCAATAACTATTTTAGAAATTAAAATCTTTGGAAAATGCTCAAGGAAACCTTCGTACATGGGAGACCATGCATCTAAGTTATGATAGATATCATATGACTCAAAAATTATCCTTAGTTGACCCAATAGACCCCAAAGAAAAATGAAAAGATTACTATCATGTTCTTTCCAATGGTGAGTCTTCTCTTGACATATAATTATCTACATTGTCTCCAATTGAGAATTATATTTCAACCAAACTCCAAGATTATATAGGTAGTGCTCATAGATATAATCAGCAAGTGCATGTGCACAACCCTATCTTATGATAACACGAAGTTATCTGTCATTAGACATCTTGTACGATAGTGGCAAAATGCTCTTCCAAAGTTGGGTTCACCTTACCCTATTCGATTCACCAAAATTAACGGTTAAAATGACGTATAAAATACAACACATTTATCTATAATTCTCAATAAAATTATTTCCATACTATTTTAGGGGAAACCGTAACAGCTATAGACCATCGTTCCATTCCTCTATTATCCCCGCTCGGCCCAGCTACACTCTTATTACCTGAAAGGAATTGTGAAGCAAAAGGGTGAGCACAA
This sequence comes from Panax quinquefolius, assembly GCA_020205615.1. NCBI lineage: Eukaryota > Viridiplantae > Streptophyta > Magnoliopsida > Apiales > Araliaceae > Panax > Panax quinquefolius. The sequence goes on from CM035159.1 coordinate 9,068,733, forward strand.
CTAGCCCAGTAAAGAATATCATGACTAAAGATAATTAAATTATCAATATCCTTCGTCAGTAATAAATCAGAGATTTAGAACATATGGTAGATAATAAAACTTTTCAACCATAGTAGCAGCGAAACGAGCAATCCATTAGAAGAGTTAAATAGACCATAAAGTCTATTACCTTCTCCATGTTAAAAGTCTACCAACCATGTTTTATCCCTGTAACATCAATCAATAGTTCCTGTCCAAAATTATTCATAATCATAATTGTGATTCTAAATTCCTTTTCGCACCCAGAACGAAGATAATTTTCATCACCTGTCTTTACCTGAAACATCAAAGATCTTGGTTATACCAAATCACAGTTCCTGTTCATAATCATAATAATAAATTCATCTTTGCACTACGGGCCAAAGATATTCATTAACAGTTTATCTTTGCACTACTGGCCAAAAACATGCAATTGTATTTTTAGAAGAGTCAAGTAGAGCATGATATCTATTATCTTCTATGAATTAAAAGTTTATTATCAATATTTTATCGCTGAGACTCAGCTTAATAAATAATCCACATCATTGAATCATCCTTGCACTACGGCTAAGGATATTCATTAGTATCACGACCGCGAATTATTCATGCACTACGGGCCAAGGATATTCGTGTTTTCTCCAATGGTCATGATTATACCAAATAATCCCTGGTCATAATCATACCAACAACTGTCCATCAATGCACTACGGGCCAATGAGGACTTTTACCACATCATTTGTAACATTATAGGTCATGATTATACCGAATGATCCCTGGACATAATCATACTAATCAACAGTTCATCTTTGCACCCTTGGCCGAAGATAACTTTCATCACAATATAAGCATGAGGATGATGACAATGATATAAGCATTAATCAAACGAAATCAAGGACAATTATTAAAGACTTTAAATTTATCCAGAGTTTAATAATGTCCAAATTGTCAACATGATACTGATTTGTGGAGTAAAATTCAAGAATAATATCCATGTATCAAAAATAATTTGGATAGAAAAGAAATAAATTTTTTGGTGAATAGTACCCCGTGAATAGTACTTTGGGAATAGTAACTCGTGAATAGTACCCCTGCATGAACAGTGACCCAAATACCCGAGTGAATAATATTTGAGTGAATAGTAATCGGGTGAATAGTAACTCATGAATAGTACCTCGGCATGAAAAATGCCCCGAATACCCGAGTGGATAATATTATAGTGAATAGTAACCGGGTGAATAGTAACCCGTGAATACTACCCCGGGTGAAAATATTGATATTTAATAAGAAAGTTCATATCAATATTCCAACGAAACGATACTAGATGAAGCGTAAAACTCAAGGATATTCCACTAATTTCAGGAATTATAGAAGCAATACTTACCATAGTAAGTTTAGATTTAGGAATATGAAAAGCAATAACATACGAAACTGCAAATGGATTTTCACCTGTCATGCGTTACGTAATCCGCGTAGACAGGTTCTTCCAACATATTAAAGGATGAATACGAAAAATAATATTCCTTATGAATACGAAAGAAATAATACCCCTTACCAAACGAAAATAACATCCCTAACGAATACAAAAGAAATAACACCCCTTACGAATACAAAAAAAAAACACCCCTTACCTTAGTAGAAGGCTGGATACTACAATAGTGAAGTAGCAGAATACTCTTCTTCTTGCTCTCTATAGTTTCTCTTTCTATAGTGTCTCTTGTGAATCTCAGTGAATTGGTGAGAATGAAAGAAAAATTAAGCTTCTATTTATAGGAAAATGAACTAAATAGTAAGTCATTCATGAACGGTCTAGATTGATTTACTATTAGAACGGACGGTTCATATTGATTACTATTAAACCCACAACTGACGGTCCAGATTGATTTACTTTTAAAACCACCACCGACGATCCAGATTGATTTACTATTAAAACCACCACCGACGGTCCAGATTGATTTACTATTAAAACCACCATCAATGGTCCAGATTGATTTACTATTACAACCACCATCAATGGTCCAGATTGGTTATCTATTAAAACCACCATCGACGGTTCATAAAATTAGTAAATCTTCCCATGGAATACTAAGTCAAACTTACAACAAATGCCTCATAACAATCCCTATATATATATCAAAAATTGAATAAATATTTACCACAAATTATTTATCTTTAATAAACACATTTTTAATCTATTAACAATTATTCATCATTAATATTATAACTCACAATATTTAACAACGGATCATTTCCGGAAAGAGGGGCTTTAGATAAGGATTTCTCCTATTGGCGCCCAATTAGGTGACCAAACCTCTCCTTGACAGAACTTTCTAGATATCGTCAATATTGCAAATAATAATATGAATAACTTTGTTGTCTCAATTATTGATTTAATAATATAAAATATTATGCAGATGATACTGTGACAACAATTGAATCTAATAACGTGAGATACTATGCAACAATTACTGTAGCAATAATTGAGTATAACTGAGTGACTTCTTACGTAAGCATCAATAATCAATACCGTGTGCTAGTATGCAACCACGCGTATTATTGTATTTTTACCACCGGGTATCTCAACAGTTTAACGGTAAAACTTTCGTCGTTATTTTTATAAAAAGATATTTCTGTCGTTTTCTAACTACAACAATACTTCTGTTGTGGGGTCCACCAATGATTGTGCCATCGTACGAATATTTCCTGACAAAAAGAATATTCCATGACCAAACGAATATTCCCCGACACAACGAATATTTTATATCAACTTGCTTACTTTGCAAAAAATTCACATATCACCCTTAACTTTAAACTTTTATCAATTTAATCATTTACTAAATAGAATAATAATTATAAGAAAATTGAATACTTTCATTTCATAAATTCGGGATCTTACAATCTTGCTATTCACCATGGATCCATCTGGCAAATTTTCAACGATGATTGAAAACCAACACTAATAGGCCCTCCTTCTAGCGCCAATGTTAATGCCAAGATTCGTTTACGTGCCTCAATTACCAAAAGTGCGTCCAATCCTGTACAGAAACGGTAAGCACATCAAAAGCTTGACGACTTGTGCCACCGGGGGATAGCTCCGGTGTGAGAATAAGTACAGGCTGAATAAGGTTTAACAATGGAGACAAAAAAACTCTAGTGCTGAAAAATAATAATGAGTTCTGTGTACCTTAGAATCAGTACAAAGTCTTGTACTTATAATAAGCTCACCACCTTGTCAGAATCCTCCCCCGAATTGGATTAGGGTTCTCCACTAGGTACAATTTCTTAATAAAATTGTATAAGATCTCTTAAAAATAAGGAAGTTAATTCAAACCCTAAAACCTCTTTCCGAATTTAGAATCCAAATATAACTAATATAGTTTATAATAAAACAAGATCTTACTTAATTAATATAGTTTATAATAAAACAATCATAAGATCTTAAATACAAACTTAATATAGTTTATAATAAAACAATTATAAGATTTTACTTAATATTAATTATTATTATTATTATTATTATTATTATTATTATTATTATTATTATTATTATTATAATAAAAGCAACTATGTTGAAAGTTGATTTGGTATATCCAGTTGGTTAGTATAATATACATTGTTGTAACTTCCATCTAATAGCTTAAATTTATTTAAATTTTTAAATAAATTTGTTGTTGGTTATGCTTAAAAATTATTTATGTAACTCCCAATTTAATTGGTCTTTTATTTCCTTTAATACCCTAGTCGTTACCTTATTTATTTTTGTAACTCCCAAACATTCCAAAAAACCGTTGCCTTTATTTATGTAACTCCCCAACGTTCTTCTTCTTCGGCTTAGGTGAATACCTTTCTAACTATGTTAATGGAGAAAGAGACAGTCTTCTTATATATACTATCTCTTTGTATTCTATTCTTATCGAAATAGTCAGTTCTTATACTCTGTTAATTGGGCAATCCACATGGACAAATCCAAAGCCTCCTTCTGCGAGTACACACAATCGGAGACTTCACCGTTGAATCCTGGAGAGTGACCATGATACATGACCCATTTGTACACTGTGATTATTATCGATTGAAGTAAATCACTTTTTAGACGATGAGATCTGCTACGCCTCGGTTTTTCCAAATAAGTTGTTCCAATTTCTTCAGATTATTCTTCTTGTTAATTGCTATATTTTCCAACAATCTAAAAGTGATTACATCTATTAACAAGAATACATGATGGAGGAGTCGATATGATCTGGTGAAACTTCTCAAATATCATCAATTGAGAAACTAGATTATGTAAAAGATATTAGTTCAAAGATGCAATATAATTTAAAGATTGAGAAACTATTATGCAAAGAAAATAGTAGTTTGTTCTCCTTTAAGAGAAAGTTCGTGATAAAGATTGTTGAAAGCGACTTATATATGGGTACATAGAAGATTCATTTTCTATGTTGATAATGTTTTTAATGTTTGTGGATTCGAGTAAAGTCGAGGAATTCTTAGTGAAGAATTCCTTTCGTTATCTTGAATAATTTAGTAAATTTTGATTAGTAGTCTTGAGGATTTTTATATTATTCTGCAGGATTGGATTTTCCTTGCTTTGTGTCATCATCTATATCATTGTTTTGTGTTTCCTCCTTAATTGGAAGAATTTTTGACATCCTATAGCATATGATTTTTTATCCAATAGTTAAGGAAAAAGTGGAAAATAAGTTTTGTAGATACAGGTTACCAAATGATAGTAATGGACTAGATGTTCTTTGCATAATCGTAAATTGTTTTTTATATACAATTTTGGAGAATTGAGTAATTCAATTTGGTGGAAGTTTTATTTCCAAATCAATGATATTGTTTATTTGTTATGTGCTTTCAATTATGGAACATAAATGGTATTGCGTCCAGTTAGTCTCTCTTGGATATAAATAATGCTGATAATTATGATAATTCTTCTGTTGATGCACGGGTTTTGTTCTGTTCAACAGGCCAACGATATGTGAACAACATATCATATATAATGTTGGTTAATTATTTTTTGTTTCCACTTTATTTTCTGTTTTGAGAAAGCAATTTTATTTTCATTTGCTTCGCATATATGCACCGATAATAAGTAACTGGATCCGATATAACAAGAGTTGTTTATAGAGGTTGGTGTTTATACTTTATAGTGACTTGAATATTGATATTTTACGAACTGATTATTTGAGAAAAATTAATGGAAAGTGCTTTATATGTCAACTAATTTTATGTCCAATGTGGATTATTTACTAACGTTGTCTTTGAAGCCATAAAATAGAATAGTAATAAGTGGGTCTTTCTTTACATAAATTTGTCATTAACATATATAGCAACACTCAAAATCAATTTAAGTTCTAGGAGAGTCTAGAATGGTGGTACCTTTTTTTATGATGATTTTCCTAGAGTTTGCATACTTTCGATGTCCAAACTCATTGTAATTATCTGTCATGGTACTTTGGATCCGATTTTTCGCTTCCTACTTAATTTGACAAAGAACGTTTACTATATTTTTAGCTTTCATCTTTATTTGTCAAAGTTTGTAGTTTGCACTATTTGTTACTATGCTCTTTATACTACTACTCTCGCTAGCATACCTCCGTGACTTGATACATTTATTAGTTCTTTTTTCTTTTTTTTTTTTTTATTTTAATGCAGATTAAGGTTTGCCAATGGGTCATGACAAACTTAGACTTTGTTTTTTCATGATATTTTATTTTAGATACAAAAGTTTTAGGACTAAAATTGATTATCCGAAATAAAATTGAAAAATTTATGTTAGAGTATGTCTTAGAAACCTTAGTATGCCGAAAAAAATCAACAAGTCAAAAACATGACTTATTTTTGGCATGAGGAGTGCAAGATGTGAAAATCATAAGAAAAAGTAAAAGAAGAAACTGATAATAAAATTAATATTTTCACTAAAGTTTTGGAAAATTAATATATTTGGATAATTTTAGTTAATTTCTAATTTAATTATGTAATAGTTAATTAATTATGATAATTTGCATGATCTTCAGAAAAAATTTCAGAAATTACAGTAACATTTGGTGATGATAAGATACTATTGTAAATTTTATGAAAGTATTTTAATGTGTTTATAACATACTTGGAATATTAATTGAGTAATATTATATGTTATTTAATTCTTTTGTTAATATTTTTGAAATATTAATTGTTGGTGCTTGGAATTAAATTACCATGTTGTAATAACACGTACTCTAACTTGGGGTATCTTAAAATGTGGGGGTGTCTAGCTAAACTAGCTATACCAGAATTTTAAGAAAGGAATAGAATTGAACATAAAACAATAGTTTGTGTTTTTACTGGATATGTTTCAAACAGTGTTGCATTTAGACTTTTGATAACTGAAGATGCATGACCCTAAAACTTATGAAGAAATAATGTGATAATAACTGTTAATAGTCTGTTGATAATTTAAGTTAATGTGAACTATATAATTTGAGAAATGCGAAGTATGAGCATTATGAAGCATGTATCAGATGTCAAGTATGTATAAATGTACAATATGAGAAAGATGAAGAATGTATAAAATGCGAATTATACATGAGATGTGAAGCATGAGAAATGTGGTATATGCATGAGATACAAAAGCATGAAAATTGTGATGTGATTATTTATTTATATGTGGAAGATTTGCTGATATTTGGTACTGGTGAGAAAGTTGTGAAAACTATTAAAATAGTTTTTATTCTCTAAATTTGACATGAAAAACGAACTTGATTCTTGGCATGAGAATTAATAAAATTGCACGTGATTTGTTTTTATCTTAGACTCATTATGTGGAATTCTTAAGAAATTTAATTTTTTAATGAAGAGCCTTTAGAAACACCTTGTGACTCTAGTGTGTGCATTTAAAGAAAAATAAAGTGGATTGGTATTGCACAAATTGAAGATGCCAGAATCATTGATAGTGTAATGTACTTAATGAATTGTACTCAACCTGATATTGAATATGTCATTAGTAGACTTAGCAGATATATGCATAATTCTTCACAAGTTCATTGGAATGCATTGTCACGTCTAATGAGGTATTTAAAAGGAACAGTTAATGTAAGTGTACATTTTTCTGATAATCCTAATATTTTTGAAGGATATTGTGATGCTAATTGGGTATCTGCTAATGATGAAACAAGCTCCACTAGTGGATATGTGTTTACTTTAAGTGGATGAGTTGTTTCTTGGAGATCTGCTAAACAAACTTGTACTGTTAAATCTACTATGAAATCTGAATTTATTGCATTAGAATTGACAGGTACAGAAGCAGAGTGGCTGAGAAATTTATTGTCAGACATAATAATTTCTTATATATCTCTGCATTGTGATTCTCAAGCTGCTATTGGACGAGGAATGAACCATGTGTATAATGGGAAATTCGCTTGAGACATAATATTGAATGAGGACCGATCGATGAAATGTTTATTTCCATGGAATTTGTGAGGTCTGAAAAGGCTTACAAAGGGATTAATTAAAAAGAGTGTCCAAGAATCATCCAGAGGGATGGGACTATTGCCAACATCTTGAGTAAGTAATTAATACGTGATGGAAACCCAACCCATGTGATTGGAGATCCCATGATTTGGGTTCAATGGGTAACAACAAGTCACGTAATTACTTAATTATAGCACTACAATTATTTATATCCCTTCTTGTGTGCATGCGGTGCTTACTGACAAATTGTGATAGGATGAATCATTTAGATTCTTAATGAAACTCATAGTCCTAAAGGGTGGTGTATGTCAGTATACACTTGATGGGTTCACCTATATAAAGGTGGAAGTGTAGGTCGCTTCCTATGAGAATCTTTGGCAAACTTTCTAGAGCCTTTATGAAAATCTGGGATATAGCGCATGGCCTAGAACGCGCCCAACCGCGTACTTGTGTGGATTCAAGATTTTTAGATATGTGTGCAAGTCAAATTGAATGTATCATAGATAATGGGTTCAAGAATATAATTCACATATAATCTACAATCATGAGCTTGTTCCACTAAGTGTCGATTCAAACCCACAAGGTATCGACGTTATGTATCTAAAATCCATTGCCCTTCTCACTTCTTTTTAATTTTTCTATCTTTGATAATTTTGAATCATGTGGGGGATTGTTGGTTATGCTTAAAAATTATTTATGTAACTCCCAATTTAATTGGTCTTTTATCTCCTTTAATACCCTAGTCGTTACCTTATTTATTTTTGTAACTCCCAAGCATTCCAAAAAACCGTTACCTTTATCTATGTAACTCCCCAACGTTCTTCTTCTTCGACTTAGGTGAATACCTTTCTAACTATGTTAATGGAGAAAGAGACAATCTTCTTATATATACTCTCTCTTTGTATTCTATTCTTATCGAAATAGTCAGTTCTTATACTTTCAATTAATTGGGCGTCCACATGTATGCTCCAAAGCCTCCTTCAGTGAGTACATACAATCGGAGATTTCGCCATTGAATCTGGAGAGTGATGTGCAATGACCCATTTGTACTGTGATTATTATCGATTGGGTAGGTAATCACTTTTTAGCGACAAGAATCTCCTACGCCTCGGTTTTTTCAGCTAAATTATTCCAATTTACTGTATTATTCTTCTTGTTAATTGCTATATTTTCTAACATTTGTTACCTAACTCGGTTCAACTAAATCAAAAACAAGGATTTGTATCATTATTTGTATCAAATACGCAAAGACATCCGATGGGAAGATATCACATTAAAAACCAAATAAAAACTTGCTATTACCTTCCTTGTATCATTGGAACTACTTTGTGGCACACATCAAGTCCTGAAAACCGTAACTGTATAATCATTCATATTATATTAAGAATTCTGTTACATACGATTATTTATATCGATATTACATGTGAACATATGTGAAACATAGGATAAGAAGAAATTAAAAAGATTGCTATCACCTTCCTTACATCATTGGAAGTTTGGAACTATTTCTGGCACACATCAAGTCTGATTATATTAAGATTTTTGTTACATATTATTATTTTATCTGATTATTTAGATTTAATCTTTATACTATAATTAAATAAACAATTTGATTCATTCTTTTTTTTTTTTTGTTGCTCTACTTCGCTTACTTTCCTACGTTAAGTTAATTTTTATTATTTATCTATTCCAATTCGATTTTAGATTTAGTAACACAATTTTATAAGGTAGCAAGCAAGAATTAGTAATATAGTTTTACAAAAAAATAATCAAAATAAAATCATCTTACCTAATATTAATTTGTTAGTTAGATAATATAGTCTGAGAAGAAATAAAATTCTTACAAAAATCATCTACCTAACTTGCATTTGATACTATTATTAAAATATAAATATAATTATAATTTTAAGCCTAATCAAGATTTTATTATTATTCAGATAATATAATTTTATAAGTAAACTATTTTCTTAAGATTAAATAAAATTTTAAATTATTTAATTTGTACCATACGAATTCAAAAACATAAAAATAAAAAATTATAATATTATAATTCTACAACTAGACCCTATGTTTGGCAATAAAAATTAATAATATAATTTACAAGAAAATAATTATAAGATCATCTCACTAATATTAATTCGTTATTATTATTTAATAAGTTAAATTTTATTACTACTTAAATAATATAGTTTGAAAAGAAAAATAATTTTTTTCACAGATTGTCTTACCTAACCTAAGAATTTGTTACTATTATATATATGAACTCGAGGTCCACATCCAAACCATATCTGTCCTACATATAAGTGTTGAGCCTAAAACAATATCAACGGATGTACTGCAACTCCTCTAAATAAAAGTTCAACAAAATCTTACCATAATGCTATACCGAAATTTAAATTAATCATCTCATGTTTATCTTTGACTGGACTCATGGTGTCCCAGCTCTCGAAATAAGATAACCTGTAATACTGTAAGGGTAAGCGATGTGAAGCCAAACAAGTAACAATCCTTCCTATCTAGCCGAATCAAGTACAATTTGCAAAATATTTTTTCAAAATAACCTTGTTCGATAAAATAGTAGGCATGCTTTCAAAAAGAAAACACTTAATAACAAAGCGAAACCATATTCAAAAATGATTTCAATGTATGCAATACATCTTTTAATCCACAACCCTAGCGACTAAGGTTATAATAGTCGTGTAACATTGCCCAAAAGTTCAATAATATCAATGATCACGCACCCTACTAAGGTATTTATATAATGCACGCTCCCCGAAGGGCGTCTAAAAGGTGTGCACCTTAGTAGGTCTTATATTAGCTCAGGAACAATACGTAAACACTACCAGTTTCTATACATAGTTGGACTGAGGAATTCAAAAATTGTTTCACAATCTCATCAATATTGAAACTATATTTATTTCACAATTCAAAATTATATAATCTCATTTCACAGTTCAAAGATAAATACTTGATCCGAAGTTTGAAATAGAAAAACATAACATTTTAAGTTAAATAGAAGCCTTAAACAAATTTTGAATCAATACATTTAACATCCGAGTAATTATTAAGGCATACATAAAAGTAAATGATTATTTAAAAATACTAAATAATTCGAAAAGTCACTTATTGTAAAAGTACCTAAAAGATTAATCTCGTGATACAAAAAATCATCTCAACCAGAGAATAAATTACCACTTTATCTTGTAACACTCCTATGAATATTAGAGTTTTAATAATTAATCTAAAATCCTAAACATTCAATTCTCAAATCTGTTCAAATATAATCAAGACCTCAGGTCATTATTTCTGCCAAAACTCCCTCATATTTAACTTATTTTCTAAATCTAAAACTATAAACGGAAATTAGACTTCAAATATTATAATTTAGCCTTAAGAATCACCCAAATCAGATTTAAAATCATTAAGTTATACATTTTTAAATATTAGAACTTACTGCTGAAAATCTGCTGCAAAAATTCCAAATAATTCATTTCTTAAAATTCATAACATATCATACGTTAATCTTTAACGGTTCAAAATTGGTGAACATATTTTCAGCTTATATATGTATAACATATTCAAAAATTATAACGATACAAAGGTTGGATTAAGAGATATAACACACGCAATATACTTTAAAATATAAAAACTAATTTTCAGATTTTTAACATTTACATTCAATCAAATTATATTTGTTTATTTAAATTTATTCTCTCTTTTCGATCATCATAATATCTAATTTCATATCTATATTTTATTTAAAAATAATCTCTAATTTAAAAACCCTCATAACTAAACTTAAAATCAAAATACGAAATAATATTTACCTTTTTTATTTGCTTTTCATCAGTACAAAAGTGTAAAGAAAATGAATTTTGGGTCTTCTAGAGTCTTCAAAATATCTTCATGTCCTCAAGAAAATTGTAGCTCTCAAAAAAATACAAGTAATATGCTAAAAAATCACTCGATTCGGACTTATATATTATTGAGTTACAAATTTTTAAATATAGGGATGAAAATAATGGCTGGAATCAGGACATGTTGCGGTTTTCAACAATTTAAGGTATGAAAATGACGTCAAATAACTTATCTTCCTCTTCATAATAGTAGAGAACGAAAAATTGAATAAATAGGCTTTAGATTCATTCAATTTCAACATCGGAGGAATTAATTATGATTTTCTAATGGACTACATATAAGAATTATACTTAGAAATTCAACTAATCAAATTAGAATATGATTAGGATTACGTCTCCACTCTTTAAATATATCAAGGAAACAATAGGAGTTACCAAAACCTTAATAGACTCCTCTATTTTAATTAAATTAATTATTTAATTATCTATTAAAAGAATTTAATTTTCCAAACGAAACAAGAAAGAAATTAAAAAAATTAGTGACTTATCTTTTAATTCATTTATGTTTTAGGAAAAATAAAATAAATATTTAATTATTAAAAAAATTGGGTTATTAGAACTAAACACTCATAAAATAGTATCATTATGTCTCTTTATAAGTTAATCATAGTTAATTATTACGATTGTATATTTTAGTATAACTATATTATAATAATTTTACTGCTTTATGTTATAAATATTAATTGAAATCGCTCCAATTTAATATAGCTTACTTATGTTTTAATATTTTAGTTTGTGGATAATTATGATATAATAGTAGAATAATTTGTTACAATATTTTAATAATGTTCCGTATGTGTTTTAATTTAAGCAAATGAGAATCAATATTAATAAAGGACTTCTATAAAAATAAAATTGTTATAAAATAATAAGTTACTCTAAAGTTTTTCAAGATCATAAATACTGTTTTGGTTCTAGTTAAATTCTAAGTTTAAAAAGTGTTTTAATCAGTAGTTAATAAATTAAAATCGAAATGATTTAAAAAGTGTTTAATAGCAGTTAAATTCGTGTCCCATACTAAATAAAATACCAAGGACCAAAAAATTTAACTTTGTCTTATTAAATATTATATAGATATTGATGTTTACAAACTTTGCTTGAAAAAGTATGATTAATCAGCTATAGGAATTTTATGAAGAATAAAATTATTCATAAAATATATAATATTAATTATAGTATACAATTGTACGTAGTTTATAGTTATTTTTTTTATCAAATGTTGTAATTTCCCTAATGCTAATAATAAGTTAATTTGTGAAATTCAATTTTTTTATAAACATCATATATAAAACAAATAAAATATTAAAAAGAATGCTATTTATATAATAAACTTGTGTTTTGCCTTCTTTTAAAAAAAGCAAAATACTAAGGACTCATATATAACACACTATCATTATGTCCCTTTATAAGTTAATCTTAGTTAATTATTACAATTGTATATTTTAGTATAATTATATTATAATAGGTCGCTTATGTTGTAAATACTAATTCAAATTGCTCCAACTTAATAGAGCTTGCTTAGGTTTCAATGTTTTTTCATTTGTGGATAATTATGATATAATAGTAAAATATTTTGTTACTACATGATATGTGTGACGCCCCCAAAAATAGGTTCACACAACCCATTTTGAGTCGCTAAATACATACTACAAAATTCAAATTCAAACAATTATTAAACTGTCGTTCAAAATACGACCACACATACTGTGAGTTTGAATATAAATATTGCACCGTACATAATGCGACAATATCCAAACTCAAATTAAGTCTTCATTACAGTTATTATCACACTATTTCACAACATAGTGAAGACTTCTATAGTAACTATCTCAGATCATTACTCCATTGCCCGACTAGTCCCAGCTACACATTCATTTTCTTAGAAGAACAATGGAACAAAAAGGAAAAGGGTGAGCTCAACTAGCCCTAAAGAATATTATAAATAAGATAATGAGGAATAAATTATCTTTAGCCTTCAACAATGATAAATCAGATAAAATATAATGGACAACAAGTTTTAGATCAACAACTGTAGCGAAATAAACAATCCATTAGAATGATATCTACTATCTTCTATGATTTAAGGGTCCATCATCAATATTTTATCCCTGAATACCAATCAATAATTATGCAAATCAACATTTTATCTATGCACTACGGGCCAAAGATATTTATTTGTATCACTAGTGGTCATGATCATGCCAAATACTTGTTCATCTATGCACTACAGACCAAAGATGACTTTTACCACAAACCTTTATCTGTAACTTAAAGGTCACGATTATACAAATACACAATTTCTGGTTATAATTATACCAATCAATAGTCCATCTTTGCACTTCAAGCCAAAGATGACTTTCATCATAATATAAACATGAGGATGATAACAATGAAATAAAGAATGAATCAAGTGAGATCAAGGATAAATATTAGAGATATATAATTTAATTTATCCAGAGTTCAAGATGTCTAAATTGTCAACATGATCGCCAATTGTGGAGTAAAATTCAAGAATGATATTTAAGATTCATATTTCAACGATAATTTGGACAATAAAAAAAAACTAAATTTTGTCGTGAATAGTACTCTGGCATGAATAGTACCCCAGATAAATAGTACTCTAGTATGAACAGTACCACGGATGAATAGTACCCCGAAATGAAAAGATTAAAATTTAATAAGAAAGTTCAGACCAATATTCAAGTGAAATAATATTGGATGAAGCGCAAACCTCAAGGAATTTCTAATCATTTCAAGATTTATAGAAGCAATACTTACCATAGTAAGTTTAAGTTTAGTAATATGAAATGAAATAATATCACTTACATAATATGAAGTATGAAAGAAAATGATATACCTTAAGAGTATTGAAAGAAAATAACATCATTTACCTTAGTAGAAAACTAGATCTGACTTGGTATAACAGATATTATATTGAGAAAATCTTGCACTATAAAGTATACTAAAAGTATTCTTATACTCAAAAGAAATACTCACAATATTATAAAATAAATATTTTTGTATTGTGATGATGTTGGTCTTGATTGCTCATCCGAGCAATCTTATTTATAGTGCAATGGAGGGAGAAGGTTTGTCAAAGTTGGCAGGTTATTAGGCAAGGTTTGAAGAAAAAAAATGATTGCGGCCACTAACCAATTATTTTGCTCCCATGCTCCAACCACTCAGTTTCCACCAATCAAATGCCTCATGGGAGAAAATAAGTCACATGTATACCAAGCACATGATTTTAAAAAAGGAAGTGCAATACACTGATTTTAAAAAACAAAGGAATACAAAGCCAAACTTCTCACCTCCACTTACCTTTAACAAATTCACATGCCTGTAAATCTTATATTATAATAATACTACTATTTTAAAAGTTATAAATTATAAATTATACTATTATATTATCACATTATACTATTATAATATAATATTATAATAATATATTTAAATAAATATTTTATCGGAGAAGATAATATGTCAAACATTTAACAAATGTTTTATGCTAAATTCTTCCATTTATAAAATTAAAAAAAATTATTTACTTATCATATTTATCAACAATTTTTATTCATCAATTATTATTCACAATTAATATTACAGAATCACAATATTGACAACCAAGTCGTTCCTAGGAAAGATGGGGCTTTCCGATAATGATTTCTCCTTACCGGCGTGCAATTATATAACATAACCCCTTTTCTCGACAGAACATTCTAGACATTGTCAATAATGCTATCTAATAATATCATTTCAATAATATGAGTTACTGTATCGTGACAATTATTCATTTAATAATATAAAATATTATGCACATGTTATCGTAACAATTATTGAATCAATAATATGAGATACTATGCAGCTGTTAATGTAGCAATTATTTAATCAATAATCAAAAATACTATGCAATATTGTGTGCTATTGTGGAACAACACGTATTATTGTACTATTATTATCTAGTACTTCAACAGTTTGATGGTAAAAGTTTTGCCGTTATTTTATAAAAAAGATTATTTCTGTCGCTTTTTATATCCGACAGTTATTTCGTTATGTGGTCCACCAATGATTGCGCCGTCGTACGAATATTCCCCGACCAAACGAATATTTTTTGACAACTTTTTAGTTTGTATAATTTGTACATATCACCCATAACTATAATATTTATTAAATCAATACCTTACTATTTAGAATAATATATAAAAAAAATCAAATCTTATTCATAAAAAGTTGGGGTCTTACAACCTCCCCTCCTTATGAAATTTCGTCCTCTAAATTGATGTACGTACCTGGTTTTTCAAAGAGGTGAGGATACCTTGCTCTCATTTTGGATTCTAACTCCCAGGTTATTTCCTCAATATCATGGTTTCTCTATAAAACTTTGACTTGAGGTATATCCTTTGAGCGTAGAACATGTTCCTTCTTATCTAAGATCTTGACAAGTATCTCCTCATACGTTAAATCTTTCGTTATCTCATCTGGTTCTAATTCAATAATGTGGTTCAGGTCTTTCATATATTTACGTAGCATGGATATGTGAAACACGTTATGAACACGAGACATACTTGGCGATAAGGCGAGTCTATAGGCCACAATTCCTACTCGATAAAGGATTTTAAATGGACCAATAAATCGAGGGTTGAGCTTTCCCCTCTTTTCAAATCTCGTAACTCATTTTCATGGAGAAACATGTAACAATACATGGTTTTCGACATTGAATTCCACGTCCCTTCGATGAAGATCAACATAACTCTTTTGTCGATCGTGTGCTATTTGTATACATTGGTAACTCATTTGAATATTTATATACATACGAGCAAGACGTTCGAGTGAATAAGTTTCTTGTATAGGCAAGAAATGGGCAGGCTTGGTTAATCTATCAACAATGACCCAAATTGCATCTATGCCTTGAGAAACCTTGGGAAGACCTATAACGAAATTCACGTTGATGTTTTCCTACTTCCATTCTAGAATTTCAAGTGGTTACAATGGACCTTTTGGCACTTGATGCTCTGCATTGACACATTGACAAGTTAAACACCTTGAGATAAAATCTGCGATCTCTCTCTTCATATTACTCCACCAAAATGTATGTCAAAGATCATGATACATTTTGGTACTTCCAGAATGGATTGCATACGGTGTGTTGTGTGCTTTCATTATGATTTTATACTTCAAATCAAAGTCGTTAGGAACACAAAGTCTGGAGTTGACTCGAAGTATACCTTCTTCGTCGATTCTTGCCTTTGGAATAACACCTTCTTCTTCATATTCAACAGTTCTGGGTATGTAGCTTGAGCAACTTTAACTTAATCGATTAAAGTCGGTTCTACTCATATATTTGACATCATCATGTAGATCCTTGGAGTCTTTAAATCTATCTCCATCCTTTGTGAGTCATACAAAATGGGCCTTTGTATTGACAATATCGCACTTGTACCCGCATATGATCTTCTACTCAACGCATCAGCTACCACATTTGCTTTTCCAGGATAATATTGGATGGTATAGTCGTAATCTTTCAACAGCTCAAGCAAACGTCATTGCCACATGTTGAGTTCCTTTTGAGTGAAGAAATATTTAAGTCTCTTATGATCTGTATATATCTCCACTTTCTCCTCATACAGGTAGTGTCTTCAGATCTTTAGCGCAAAAACGACTACTGCCAACTCTAGATTATAGGTAGAATAATTCCTCTCATATTCTTTAAGTTGTCATGAGGCATAGGCTATTACTTTCCCATGTTGCATAAGAACACATCCTAAACCTCTACCTGAAGCATAACTGTAGATGTCAAATCCCTCTGATCATGATAGTATTGTTAGAACAGGTGCTGAAATGAGTCTCCTTTTAAGTTCTTGGAAGCTCTTCTCACATTCCTTGCTCCATCCGAACTTTGTATCATTTTGAGTCAACAAAGTTAATGGAGTGGCGATTTGAGAAAATCCTTAGACGAGTCTGCAATAATAACCAGCTAAGTCAAGAAAACTACGTATTTCGATTACTGACTTAGGTTGCTCCTAACTTTTTATTGCTTCAATCTTCGCCGAGTCAACTGATATTCCATGTTTCGATATCACGTACCCAAGGAATGCTACTTCCTCAAGCCAGAACTTGCATTCTTCAACTTGGCATATAACTTGTTTTCATGAAGCTTTTGGAGTATCAAACCTCAAGTGTTACTCATGATCTTCATAACATTTTGAGTATATGAGGATTTCATCAATAAAGACAACCACGAAATTATCTAAATATTCCTTGAATATTCGATTCATCATATCCATGAAGGCAGTAGGAGCATTAGTCAAGCCGAAAGACATGACTAGGAATTCGAAATGCCCGTATCAATTTATGAAGGCAATATTTGAAATGTCATCAGTTTTAATATTTAACAAATAATATCCAGAGCGAAGATCGATCTTTGAGAAGAATTTAGCACCTTACAACTAGTCAAACAAATCATCACTACGAGTTAACGGGTACCTATTTCTGATGGTGACATGATTCAACTCCCGATAGTCAATGCAAAGTCGCATACTCCCATCTTTCTTTTTTACGAATAAAACAGGAGCACCCCAAGGAGATGTACTAGGACGTATAAAGCCGATGTCTAACAATTCTTAAAACTTTACCCATGACATCTTAAGTACGAAAAGATTAGTATGTTTCACAGCTTCCCACTAGTAATCTGCTTCTCCACACAATATAAAAGTGGTGAAGGGAACCTTTTGTTCCTCTGTGCATCCCAAGACATTAAATATTTTGGTGGTCTTTTTAACCCAAGCTTCTACCTTGAGTGGTTCTAGCTTTTATAGAATTTCCGGTGGTCCCAACTCCTTGAATTGTATGGCAGTAACCAGCTACGAATTACCATTGTTTCTGTTAGGTTTGTAATATTCATGTGCGCAATCAAATTGCATAAAAGTGCGGAAGCGTGTAAAAATCAGAGTTTAAAAATTTACAAACCATATACCCGGATCACCCTTTATGCACAATTATTAATTAAACGAAAAGATAAAGAATAAAATCATACCCTTGAAGATCGAGCTTCCTCAGGTACAAGTTCACCTCCAAATCCTTTCGCGTTCAACTTGAATCCACCGGGTTTGATTCCTTCATTTGATCAACGTTAGCCACCCATATGTTTGGCCTCTAGAGGTGATCCACCAAGGAGTAATAAGAATTCAAGAAGAAGGGGTATTGGCTCAACCCTAGTTTTTCCTATCTCTATAGAAAAAGAACGTACTCTCCAACAAATTGGAATTATGTCGTATGTTGTAAAAGTCAACAACAAAAAAAAAACCCCTTCACCCATAATAAGACTCCTCTTATTAATAGATGTGGGCAACCCACCTTAACAATTAAGGAATTGGGTTTTATTTAATTAATTAAATTCTTTTAATTAATTAAGCTCCCTAATCTTATTAGGGATAATTAATTAAACTCCTTTAACTAATTTTCCTTCCTAATTCAATTAGGAATAAATGAGAGTACTTATATTAAATTAATTCCTAAACTCTTTTAGAACTTAAAATAATAATAATTGTAATAATATTAATAAGACTCCTCTTATTAATTTATATTTAATATTTTAAAATATTAAATAATAAATATTAAGCTATTTAATTTATTCTATCACCATAGATTAAATTAAATATACATAACATATTATTACGATTATGCCATTAACTTCTTAAATAATTATTCTTCCTTTTATGGTGTGACCCTTTAGGTTCTCCATATTAAACGGTTTGTGAATAAATCAATTAGAACAATTCTAATCTTATTTAAATAAATAAATTAAACAATTAATTTATTTAAATAATATTTATTCTCTGATAGGGATAAGCCTCCACTAGCGATCAACGACTTTCCGGATAATATAGATTTCAACATTAATCATTAAAGAACCTTTGAGTAAATAGTTACTGTGCAATTCAATCCTTCCCACCATCTGATGTCCCAATTAAATATAAGACATGGAATTACTTGTCAAGTCTTATTTTATTTAATTATATGTATTTCGATCCTTAAATGCACAACTCCAAATAATGCAAATTAGAAACTCCTTTCTAATTTCATTACACTTATGAACAAGGACTCTTTGGGTTGTCATTTATCGAATCACATAGGACATTTCTCTTCTTTTATTAGAAGTGGTAGATTCTTTATTGATCATACATTATCTCCATGTACAACTTATTATACCCAAGCATACCCTTTGATATACCCTAAGGGTCTTAAGGAATAAGTCAAAGTATAACTCATCATACACAAGATACTATGATGATCTCAAGTCCAAGGATTACTTGTCTACTATCACTACAGAATTCCTATTGACGAGGCAAATAAAACTCCATTAGGTATTCCTTAGCGAGCCACGTTCGATGAACTTATTCTCTAATAAGCACCTACATACTTGCTTTAGTGTCTCCACACAAAATGATCATGAGATCAATCATCCTCATCCAATGAGCAAGCAACGTATGTACCAATCTATCTTGGATTCACTAATCCCCAATTTAGTAATCCAATGATTGGGAACTATTTTAGTTTTAAGCTTTCTAAGAATTTAGATCTCATTAGAATGATCATCATCATTATTCTAAATGCATTGCTTAAAACTATGGGTTTATCACATATTATAAAACAGCATCATGTAGATAATTAAAAGCCTTTAATAAATTAATACTTTTTATTAATAAATGAATAAGATTGTTACAAAGTATATGCTTTATCATCAAACATGATTGGCTTGTGTGCATATTACTTTCAATCTCCCACTTGCACTAAAGCCAATCGCCATTGTATCTTATACTCTTCTTCTCTAAGTAGATTATCCTGTTTGTTGGATAAGCTTTAGTTAATGGATATGTAATGTTGTTCTTGAGAGTCCACCATCTCTATAGTGATTTCCCATCTTTCAATGATTCTTATAATCAAATGAAAGTGCCACAACACATGTTTAGATCCAAGATGAGACTTAGGAACTATTCCTAGTTCTGCAATGAACTTTTAATCCAAACAATCAACTTGTAGCTTCATTTATAGCTATATACTTTGTCTTTATCACTAAACCAGCAACTCTTTGTTGTTTGGAACCTTTCCAATTCACTGCACCACTGTTCAAGATAACGCTTTACCTTAAAGTGGATTTTTCTGTCATCTTGGTGCATACGAAAAACTTGAGTGCATTAAGCTCTCTAGTTTTAATTTAGACCCACCATGAATATGATCACATCCTTAGTGCTTAGGTTAAGCACTTTAAGATGTTTTCACTAACTCATAGTGAACTTCTCCATAATATGACCGTGATCAACATCGGGTCTCGTACACTTCATTGCATACATGATTGTCACTTATCGACCTCTCTTTTTCAAGAGTCATGGGGACTATTAAGAGATACACTCCATAGCTCATCGACATGAGACATCTCTTGGGTTTGCCATGCTAAACGACTTTAGCATCAAATGAATATCGTTCCTTGGGTTAAGTCGAGCATCCTCTTAAATCTATCTATATAGATTTATATCCCCAATTAAGATACTCTTCCAAATCATTCATGGAGGAATGTTTAGACAACTTTATCTTTCTTGATTGTAGCATTGGTATGTCATTCCTTATTAAGTAGTATATCAATATATAGTACTAGTAATGTCACGATGCTCCCAATCGACCCTTTTGTACACACTAGGTTCATTCTTATTTTTGATAAAATCAAACTCTTTTGATTGCCTCATCAAAACGAATGTTCCATATTTGAGAAACTTGTTTCAATCAATTTCTCTGAGTGTCTACAACTCTTAACTTATCGTATGTAACTGGATCATCATCTTCTATGATCGTACCTCATCATCATCATCTATGATGAATCCATACCTCCTAGGTATCTTGGTACTATTCCATTTACGATTCGGTTTGTGGTACAATAGAATTACATCTACTGAGGTTCCTCTTATTTGACTTATAGTGTTTTGTGGTTCTTGAACTTTTCAAGATCTATTATCCTCCCACTAGCCCCTTTCAATGATAAACGCCTTTATCTTAGAAGCGCGGCGTGTTTCGTAACAAACACCTTTTGCTAAGTAGAATTATAGAACATATACCTAAACTTACTTTAGGATGTCCCACAAATCGACACTTGTCAAATCTTGTCCCAAGCTTATCCTTTTGAAACCTTTTCACATAAGTTGGAACAACCCTTATCTTAACATACTTAAGATTAGGAATCCTCCCGTCCATAACTTTTATGGAGTCTTGGGGTTTGGATTTTGAGGTTACCTTTTAAGTGAATATCACGACCATTTCTAGGACATGATCCTGAAGGATCTTTGGAATGTCGGTAAAATAATTATGGACCGTACCATGTCCAACAAGGTACGATTTTTCCTTTCAGATACATCAATCAATTATTATGTATCGAGAGGTGTCCATTATGAGAAAAACCATTTGAGATGATCTAGAAACTTATTGAACAAGTATTTATTCTTTGATCTAATCAAAGAATCTTAATACTTTGCCAATTTGTTTCACTTTTGAATTCTTTGAACCTTTCAAATAATTCACACTTGTATTCTGCAAAAATACACACATTCAACTCTTTGAATGATCATCTCCTTTTCTTATACTAGTTTGTTCAATTTATAAAATATATTTTTCACGTAAAGTCAAGTATACAAAATCCATTAAGTAATATTCCGATTTCTATACAAAAAACATTATTATTATAAATAGAACAACAATTGTTCTTAATTATAATACCAAAGATTTCATTGTCCAACAATAAAATGGAAATAATATTTTTAACAAGAAACTGGAATACAATAACAACTTATTGACTTAATAGATTTGCCGTAGGCATTGCTAAACTATAAGTTCCTATGGCTAATGCACGAAGAACTTTTGCTTCATTTTCCTCACATAGGAATTCTTATCTTTGTTTAACTTTCTACTTCTACTTGGTCCTTCATAAATCTATATTTATGATAACCAAAGTCGGTATATCAATACCCAAGTAGAACCTTGACTTAAAGAAAAATTTATTTCAATCATGAACAAAAAGCGTATTATGTAGAAACTTCACTAAGCTTCTTTGGTTAGCCTCTGCAAGATGCTTCTCGCAGATTTCTTTCCGATGTCCGGGCTTATTGCGGTGGAAGCAAACTCCTTTCTTTATTCGTGTCGGTTTTGTTCTTATTATCCTTTGTTTTGCCTTTCTATTTACCTTCTTTGAATCATTCTTCTTTTGGAAGATCCTTTGGCCCCTACCAATAAGACTTGATCTTTCTTGGTTGAAAAGTGACTCTCAACATTTTTCAATATGTTAAGCAAATCAAATGAAGGCGATATCTAGCTTGTTCATATGAAAAATTCACAACAATTGTGAAAGGAGTCCAGGGGTGAGTGCAAGATCAAATCTTGGCTCAACTCTCCATCCATGACAAAACTCGTTGTCTAATTGATCAATCAAATTGATAATGTTAAGGACTTTTATCCATCTTTATAGTGTCATCGGTCATTCTAGATCGGAAGAGCTCCTTAGATATCGATATCTATCGGTCCTACTTTCCTCACCATCAACTACTTGATGTGCGGGAATATAGTAGAAGCATCCATAGTTTCATCTTGTGGCCGAAGCTTGTTACTCGTAGATCTGAGCATGATGCATTGAGCCAATTTGTGCATCATCTTGCCACTTTCTAAAAGTAGCAATCTCTTCCTCAGAGGCATTGTCTGCAACCATTGCAGGGATAGGCGTATTAAGGACATAAGATAGCTTTTCAGCTATGAGAACTATTCTCAAATTCCTTAACCAATCCGTTTAATTCTGTCCGATTAAATAACATCTAATATGCTTCGCAATGATAATAATTTAGACATTGTAAAATTCTGTAAATGAATTTGTAATTAACAACATTTTAACATACATTCTTTTATTAATTACCAAAATAAATTAGGTCTTGTTTTAAATTGGTATCTCCCACTATTTTCTTCAAACTATATTACCCTCACTTATATAGTTCGGCAAAATCTAATTAAAGATTTGCTAGTGAGAATAAGGATCCCATTTCAAATGTATATAGCCTTGTGGTGACACAACAAACTATATATAAATAAATAGGTAGACAACTTTTGTCAATTACATCAACTATGCAACTCCTTGTATTTTGCCTCTTAGATTATTTTGATCAGTGGTGGCACATCCGAATCAAAATTATCCAAGTTAAGTCCAACCTAGCACTCCATATATTCAAAAAAGAAAAATATCATCCTTGTGGTGACACAACAAAACAATATTGTTCAATTTTCTTTATAAGCATCAAATGTGATAAATTAACATCTTAAATACTTAATACTTGCCTTGTGGTGACACAACAAACTCATATTAAATATTTAATACTCTATTAATTTTATCATGCTAGAAAGCGACGTTCGATATTCCAAATATCTTTGAGCGCTTAGGACTTAATATAAAAAATTGAGGGGTTTGTTATTAATTTGTCTCATCTTGTTTAGCGGCGCATTTATATATATATATAAAATACGCGTCGTATTAATGAACATGCGAAGCATGTTTACATAATATATAATATATATAGTATAAGCATGCATATATAGAATACTATATTCTACCCTGGGATTGATTATGGACTTTTATTCTAGTTTGGTTCACTAGAGCCACCAAGTGAACCAAAAGGTCAAACCTCCCCAAAGGGTGCAAGAAATAATATTTAAATATAACTATTACATTTAAACCCTTAGGACTCTATTACAAATCGGGTCTTCAAGCGCTTTTTGTCCTTGATCTCTAATTCTTCAAAATTAATTCTAAATATTCCTATTACAAAACTATTTTAAAATAAATAGAAACCTTGATCGTGATCGAGGGGAAGTACATAGGAGGAGATAGAATTTACATTCGAAAAAATTAGAGAAGGCGAGTCTGTGAGACCCCATTTAATAAAACCCATACATTCATGCATCCAACTAAAATAAAATCCAATCGCATTGGTCAATAATCCATAATCAATCCCATTTATTATCATACACATCATCATATGCATCAATAAATAACATTCATCTTATGAATAATAAATATTTAATATATATATTGATATCATTTAATGGGCAAATTTAGTTAGTATAAAATCTATTTTTGAATCAAAATAAACTCTTTTATTTTAATCCAAATTTAAATCAAAATAAAACTATTTTATTTTAATTTATCTAATTTTGAATAAAATAAACTATTTTATTTTAATCAAAATCTTTAATCAAAATCTTTAATCAAAATAAACTCCTTTATTTTAATTAATTATGGAATCCAATTCCAAGTCAAAATAAACTCCTTTATTTTGGGTAATATGAAATCTTATTTCATATCTTAAATAAACTCTTTTATTTTAATCAAAATTTTTAATCAAAATAAACTCTTTTATTTTAATTAACTATGGAATCCAATTCCATGTAAAAAAAAAAAATTCTTTTATTAAAGGAAACACAAATTCTCTTTCCTATTCACAAATAAACTCCTTTATTTTGAATAATATGAAATCTTATTTCATATCTAAATAAACTCCTTTATTTAAGGAAACACGGATTTTCTTTCCTATTCACAAATAAACTCTTTTATTTTGAATAATATGAAATCTTATTTCATATCTAAATAAACTCCTTTATTTAAGGAAAGATCAATTTCAACTCCAATTAGTTATCATGGAATCCAATTCCAACTCTAATTAGTTAGCATGAAATTCAATTTTAAAAATTAAAATAAATCTTTTTTTTTTTATTTTAAAATTAAAATAAACCTTTTATTTTAAAATTAAAATAAACATTTTATTTTAATTATAAAATAATTAAGAATAATATATATATGTAGTATATATATATATATAACTATTATATATATATATTATAATAACCAATATATATATATATTATAAAAAAAAACCGTGCATCCATTATTTGTGTGTGAGGCCACGTGACCAGCAATTCAGGATTTTTATAACATGCCAATGCTATATTATTATGACTTAGATTAGAATATACATAACATGTCTCTGTAGAATCTCGATGTGTGAAATAACAAATCCTTGAACATGTAAAGTATTAACGTTTTTTTTTTTTTTTTTTTTTTTTTTTGATTACCTGTTGCTTCATTGATTTCCGTGCACAAATTAACAACTTTGATTGCCGGACTTTTCTTGATTCCTCACGTGAATCACCCCGAATTCGGTATAAAAAAAAGCGTATTTTTTTTTTATTTTTTTTTTATTTATAAATTTTATACAATAAAATTATGCCCAATTAAATTGTTCTAAACACATATCAATATAATATCAAATTAAAATAATTAATAATTAGCATAAAGGTTTGGCTCTGATGCCACTGTTTAGGTTTGTAATATTCATGCTGCATGATCAAATTGCATAAAAGTGTGGAAGCGTGTAAAAATCGAGTTTAAAATTTACAAACCATATACGGATCACCCTTTATGCATAATTATTAATTAAACGAAAAGATAAAGAATAAAATCATACCCTTGAAGATCGAGCTTCCTCAGGTACAAGTTCACCTCCAAATCCTTTCGCGTTCAACTTGAATCCACAGGGTTTGATTCCTTCCTTTGATCAACGTTAGCCACCCATATGTTTGGCCTCTAGAGGTGATCCACCAAGGAGTAATAAGAATTCAAGAAGAAGGGGTATTGGCTCAACCCTAGTTTTTCCTATCTCTATAGAAAAAGAACGTACTCTCCAACAAATTGGAATTATGTCGTATGTTGTAAAAGTCAACAAAAAAAAAACCCCCTTCACCCATAATAAGACTCCTCTTATTAATAGATGTGGGCAACCCACCTTAACAATTAAGGAATTGGGTTTTATATAATTAATTAAATTCTTTTAATTAATTAAGCTCCCTAATCTTATTAGGGATAATTAATTAAACTCCTTTAACTAATTTTCCTTCCTAATTCAATTAGGAATAAATGAGATTACTTATATTAAATTAATTCCTAAACTCTTTTAGAAATTAAAATAATAATAATTGTAATAATATTAATAAGACTCCTCTTATTAATTTATATTTAATATTTCTAAAATATTAAATAATAAATATTAAGCTATTTAATTTATTCTATCACCATAGATTAAATTAAATATACATAACATATTATTACGATTATGCTATTAACTTCTTAAATAATTATTCTTCCTTTTATGGTGTGACCCTTTAGGTTCTCCATATTAAACCTAGGTTGTGAATAAATCAATTAGAACAATTCTAATCTTATTTAAATAAATAAATTAAACAATTAATTTATTTAAATAATATTTATTCTACAATAGGGATAAGCCTCTCCTAGCGATCAACGACTTTCCGGATAATATAGATTTCAACATTAATCATTAAAGAACCTTTGAGTAAATAGTTACTGCATACAATTCAATCCTTCCACCATCTGATGTCCCAATTAAATATAAGACATGGAATTCTTTGTCAAGTCTTATTTTATTTAATTATATGTATTTCGATCCTTAAATGCACAACTCCAAATAATGCAAATTAGAAACTCCTTTCTAATTTCATTACTCCTTAACCGAAGGACTACTGGGTTGTCATTTATCGAATCACATAAGACATTTCTCTTCTTTTATTAGAGTGGTAGATTCTTTATTGATCATACATTATCTCCATGTACAACTTATTATACCCAAGCATACCCTTTGATATACCCTAAGGGTCTTAAGGAATAAGTCAAAGTATAACTCATCATACACAAGATACTATGATGATCTCAAGTCCAAGGATTACTTGTACTACTATCACTCTGAGAATTCTATTGACAGAAAATGAATAAAACTCCATTAGGTATTCCTTAGCGAGCCACGTTCGATGAACTTATTCTCTAATAAGCACCTACATACTTGCTTTAGTGTCTCCACACAAATAATCATGAGATCAATCATCCTCATCCAATGAGCAAGCAACGTATGTACCAATCTTCCCGGATTCACTAATCCCCAATTTAGTAATCCAATAATTGGGAACTATTTTAGTTTTAAGCTTTCTAAGAATTTAGATCTCATTAGAATGATCATCATCATTATTCTAAATGCATTGCTTAAAACTATGGGTTTATCACATATTATAAAACAGCATCATGTAGATAATTAAAAGCCTTTAATAAATTAATACTTTTTATTAATAAATGAATAAGATTGTTACAAAGTATATGCTTTATCATCAAACATGATTGGCTTGTGTGCATATTACTTTCAGTTTCCACCTTCATTTTGAATAGAGTCTCTCTCGTTTGGTTTTGCATGAATTGTAGAAAGCTCCTAAACACCCCATCGTTCATTATTTGGTCGGTGGTGTTGTTTACAGGAGAACTATTGCCTTCCTGATACACATTATCCTGGTTATTGATTGGTGGTGTCTTAATAGTCTCATATGCTCCATTGCTTATCTCCAGATTTTCAGATGTCATTCTCAAATACTGCCACAAAACAAGGGTTAATTAAAGAAATTAACATGTCACATATTATCCCTATATTCCGACCAACTAATTAATTAATGAATAAGCTTAGGTAGGACACACTAGCGAAGGTTTTACTTGTCTCTTCCCTCTTAGTTCTAATCCCAGATCTCTACCAGAGATCATATCTCTAAGCTCTGATGTAAGACCCCAACTTTTTATAAATAAAGATTTAATTTCTCTAATTATTATTTTAAAATAGTAAGGGGTTGATTCGATTAATGTGGTTAGTTATGGTTAAAATGCGCAAATATTTTTAAGCAAGTGGTTATAAAATATTCATTTGTCGGGGAATATTCGTTTGGTCGTGGAATATTCTTTTTGTCGGGAATCTCCGTACGACGGCAGAGTCATTTGTGGGCCCCATAACGGAAAACGGTTGGATGAAGGAAAACGACAAAGTTTGAGTTTTTATAAATAACGGCGTAATTGTTATCGTTAACACTGTTGGAATACCTAATAGTTAAAATACGATGAATATGCGTGGTTCGCACGATGAAGACACCAGACAGCACAAGATTGTTGAATTATTGATTAAATGCGTAAGAAGGCACTTACTCAATAATTGTTACGATTAGTTCTTGCTTAATATTTTATTTTATTGTTTCAATAATTGCTGCGTTGATAGTTTATATTATTGTTGTTTCAATAATTGTCACTGCACATTATTTTTCATTATCAGATCAATAATTCATATTATTTGTGAATAATTAATTATCGATTTATATGATAAGAAAATATTTATTTGATGTGGATATAAATGATGGATTTATTTATGTGGTTATAAATAAAGAATTAATGCTGGGGTATTTTATAAGTATTTTATCGGAAGGGAGGTATTAAAAATCACCCGTTTATGGGTTTCAAATATTTTCTGTTTGGAATTTGGAAAAACTCAAAGCTACAAAGTTGTAGAGAATTCGATTTCGTGTGGAATGGACATAAAATTTTTATTTTTCTGATAAACGGACTATTTTCTATGAATTACTGAAGTTTCGGAAAATAAAATAATATTTATTAAATTATGGGTGGGACCCACTTTTGGTTTTTCAAGCATGTGGGATGCTAGTTTGTTTTTCAAAGATGGCATGCTAGACTTGTTCAAAGCATGCATAGAATTTGTTAATTAAATAATATTATTCTATTATTTAGTCTCCTATGGCATTCTAGCATTTTCTTATAAATAGACGCTTAGGTTAGAATTGAAAATCACACCAGAAACAAGTTTTCTTTCTCTCTAGATTATCGAGCGTATTTTTGTGAGTATTTAGATACTTTGAGAGTTGTTGTTCGGTACAAGTTTCCTTCGGCTTTATATCCGATATCCCGATCAGAAGTACCGTTATTTTGAGGTAAGGGATGTTATTTTCTTCTTAAATGATATTATTTTCTTCAATATCATTATGCTGAAATATTGGTTTGAACTTTTAATCAAATTTAGAACTTTTTGTGTCGGGGTTACTATTCACGTATACGGCATTATTCACGTATACGGCACTATTCACGAATACGGCGCTATTCATCAAAAAATAAAAGTTTTCTTTTTTGTCCAAGATGTCTATTATGGTTACTATCTTTGATTGCATCCATGTTTTGAACTTTATTTTTGAATTCTGCTTCAAAATTGGTTATAATGGAGTATTATTGATCTTGGATAAACTGTAATACGAATCCCTAATATTTGTCCTTCATCTCCACCGGATTCGCTTTTCTTTAAAATATTTTTCATCATCCTCGGTCCTAAATGATGATATTCTTGAATATCTTTGGCTTTGTAATGCAAAGATGAATGATTAATGATGAATATCTTTGGCCGTAGTGCAAAAATGAACAGTGTTGAGATGAACATGACTAATGATGATATCTGAATGAATATCTTTGGCCTGTAGTGCAAAGATGATTATTTGATTAAAGATGTATATTGATTGTTTTTACAAGGATAAAATATTGATGATGGACTTTTAAATCTTAGAAGATAGTAGAACTCATTCTCTACTTGACTCTTCTAATGGATTGCTATTTCCGCTGTAGAATATTGATCTAAAACTTGTTGTCTATTATATTCTATCAGATTTTTTCCTGTTGAGGACTAATGATAATTTGTTGTATATTATCTTAGTCATAATATTCTTTACTGGGCTAGTTGAGCTCACCCTTTTCCTTTTTGTTCCATTTTTCTTCTCAGGAGGTGAGAACATAGCAGGATCTAGTCGGGGTATGGAGTGATGGTTCTAGAAAGTTGTTGTAGCAGTCCTCACTATTTTTGTAAAATAGTGTATGAATAATTGTAATGAGGACTTATTTGAGTGTGGATATTGTCTAGAAGACAATATTTGTATTTAAACTCACAGTATGTGTTGTCTTATTTTGCACGATAATTGTATTATTGAAGTTGTAGTTTTCTTTCTGTACCATGTATTTGGCGACTCAGAATGGGTGTTGTATACCTATTTTGGGGGTGTCAATTGGTATCAAAGCTTAGGGATATGGTCTCTGGCGGAAATCGGGGAATAGAACTAGGAGGGGAGAGATGAGTAAATCCTTCGCTAGTGTGTCCTATCTAAGCTTATTTGTTGGTCGGTCATAATATAGGGATATTATGTGATATGTTAATTTGTTTAATTAACCCTTGTTTTATGGCAGTATTTAAGAATGGATGCTGAGAACGTTAACAATGGAGTGTATGAGACTGTGGAACAACCTTTAGTCACAAACCAGGAGAACGTGCAATAGGAAGGCAATATTCCTCCTGTAAACAACACCACTGATCAGACGATTAACGATAGGATGTTTAGAAGCTTTTTGCAGTTCATGTAAAATCATACGAGGGAGACTCGTGTACAAAATACAGGTGAAAATGATGGCAACGCGTGGTCTGTTACAGCCAAGCAGTTCAAGGAGTTGGGACCACCATATTTCTGGGAAAAGCCCGATCCGATTAAGGCGGAAACGTGGGTCAAGCAAATTACCAAGATATTCGATGTCTTGGGATGCATAGAGGAACAGAAGGTTCCATTCGCCACCTTTATGTTCCGTGGTGAGGCGAACTACTGGTGGGAATCTGTGAAGCGTACCCAGCCAGCCGCACTTAACATGTCTTGGGAAAGATTTCAGAAACTGTTCAATGACAAGTACTTTCCAGAAAGTATTCGTCATATGAAGGAGGTAGAGTTTATTAGACTGGAACAGAACAACATGACGGTATCTCAGTACGAGGCGAAGTTCGCGGAGTTATCCAGGTTTAAACCTCATTTGGTAGAAAATGAAGAACATATGACGTGGATGTTTCTGAGAGGTCTAAAACCCGAGATTCGTCAATACCTTATCTCTCATAAATTTTCTCTGTATTCAGATGTTGTCAACAGGGCTCAATTATTAGAGAGAGATAATGAGTATACTCAACCGAAGGACCACAACCGTGTCATACACCTATGATGCAAAGAATCATCGAACAATGATAATCGGCGAGGAGGAAAAATCTGAACAAAGGCGGTAACCACTCGGGTGGTAATCGTGGCCATGATAATAGGAGAGGTGAGTCAAGTGGAAATTTTAGAAAGAGGAGATTCAACAATGACGGAAAGACATCAACAGCAATAGTAGCACCAACAACAAATTCTAGGGGAGGAAAACGACCGCCAGTTAGATGTTACAAATACGGGAAAGAGGGACATATCAGCCCAAACTGTCCACAACAATCCAAGGTATGTTATAATTATGGTAAGGAAGGACATATCGCCGAGATTGTCTTATAACGAAACCAAGTTCAATGAGGATGGTGACTCCAAAGTACACTTCTTGATAAGTCAAAATCAGTGGTTCCTGGAAGAGCGTTTGTCATGACTGACCAAAACGTGAGGAACCCGAACGAGGTGATCACGGGTAAGCTAATCTTGAACTCTTGTGAAGTTTATACCTTACTAGATACTGGTTCTACCCATTCTTTTATCTCTCCTGCTTGTGCTCAACGTTTAAACTTGACTCTGGAGAAATTAGACTTTGACTTATC
Source organism: Panax quinquefolius (assembly GCA_020205615.1). NCBI lineage: Eukaryota > Viridiplantae > Streptophyta > Magnoliopsida > Apiales > Araliaceae > Panax > Panax quinquefolius. The sequence goes on from CM035159.1 coordinate 9,100,669, forward strand.
TGTTGAAACTCCGTTGGGTGAAACCTTCGTTACATTTACAACTTATAAATCTTTCTTGATACAAGTTGGCACAATCACATTACCTGTTGATCTTATCTCTTTAAAGATACTTTCTTTTGATGTGATTTTAGGAATTTATTGGTTAACCACTCATCATGCCAAAATTGATTGTTTTCGTAAGGTTGTTAGTTTTCATATTCCTAACCAACCTGTTATGCGAATTCAAGCAACTAAACCACTAAAATCAGTCACTGTCATATCAAGCCACAAAGCTATTCGTTTATTGAAAAACGGATGTCAAGTTTTCTTAGCCCATGTTATGGATTTGAACAGAGACAAGTCAGATTTGGATAATATTTCTGTTGTTAAAGAATTTCCTGATGTATTTCCTGAAGAACTTCCATGTCTACCCCCAGAACGTGATGTTGAATTCTTTATTGGCCTTGAACCGGGTACAAAACCCATTTCTAAAATCCCATATCGAATGGCTCCTATTGAACTTCAGGAGTTAAAAGTCCAACTACAGGAATTGTTAAACATCGGTTTCATTCGTCCTAGTACATCTCCTTGGGGTGCTCCTGTTTTATTTGTAAAGAAGAAAGATGGGAGTATGAGACTTTGTATTGACTACCGAGAATTAAACCATGTCATCATCAAGAATAGGTATCCGCTACCTCGCATTGATGACCTGTTTGACCAGTTGCAAGGAGCACAATTCTTTTCAAAGATCGATCTTTGTTCTGGATATCATTAGCTGAAGATTAAAACTAAGGATATTCCAAAGACTACCTTCAGAACTCGGTACGGACATTATGAATTCTTAGTCATGTCTTTTGGATTGACTAATGCTCCTGCTGATTTCATGGATATGATGAACCGTGTATTCAAGGAATATTTGGATCAGTTCGTTGTTGTCTTTATTGATGACATCCTCATCTATTCCAAAAGCCGTGAAGATCATGAGCACCATTTGAAGCTGATACTTGAAAGGCTTCGTGAAAACAAGCTATATGCCAAGCTGAAGAAATGCGAGTTCTGGCTTGAGGAAGTAGCATTCCTTGGGCACGTGGTGTCAAAATATGGAGTATCTGTTGACCCGACGAAGATTGAAGCAATACAAAGTTGGGAACAACAAAGTCGGTGGCCAAATCGCAACTTTACGGGCTTAGCTGGTTATTATCGGAGATTCATGGAAGGATTTTCTCGAATCGCTACTCCGTTAATTCAGCTGACTCGAAAGATACAAAATTCGTATGGAGCAAAGAATGCGAGAAGAGTTTCCAAGAGCTTAAGAGTAGACTCATTTCGGTACCTGTTTTGGCAATACCATCTGGTACTGATGGATTTGTTATCTATAGCGATGCTTCAGGCAAAGACTTAGGATGTGTTCTCATGCAACATGGGAAAGTCATAGCCTATGCCTCACGACAACTCAAAGAATATGAGAGGAATTATCCTACTCATGATCTAGAGTTGGCAGCAGTCGTTTTCACGTTGAAAATCTGGAGACACTACCTGTATGGGGAGAAAGTGGAGATTTATACGGACCATAAAAACCTCAAATATTTCTTCACCCAAAAAGAACTCAACATGCGGCAACGACGTTGGCTTGAGCTGTTGAAAGATTACGATCACACTATTCAATATCATCCTGGAAAAATGAATGTAGTAGCTGACGCATTGAGTAGAAGATCATATGCGAGTACGAGTGCGATATTGTCAACACAAAGGCCCATTTTGTATGACTTGTAAAGGATGGAGATAGAATTCAAGACTTCAGGGACCCACGTGATGATGACGAATATACGAGTAGAACTGACTTTAATCGATAAAGTTAAAGTTGCTCAAGCTACGGACTTGGGACTTATGCGTATGAAGAAGAAAGTGCAAGAATGAGCTATTCCAGAAGCAAGAATCGATGAAGAAGGAATACTTTGAGTCAACTCTAGACTTTGCGTTCCAAATGATTCTGACTTGAAGCATAAAATCATGATGGAGGCACACAACACCCCGTTTGCAATCCATCCTGGGAGTACTAAAATGTATCATGATATTCGACATACATTTTGGTGGAACAATATGAAGAGAGAGATCGCGGAGTTTATCTCGAGGTGTTTAACTTGTCAACGTGTAAAGGCGGAACATCAAGTGCCAAAAGGTCCATTACAACCACTTGAGAATCCAAAATGGAAGTGGGAACACATTACCATGGATTTCGTTACAGGTCTTCCCAAAGTTTCTCAAGGCATAGATGCGATTTGGGTTATTGTTGATAGATTAACCAAGTTTGCTCATTTCATGCCGATACATGAGACTAATTCCCTTGAATGTCTTGCTCGTATGTACTTGAATGAGATTGTGAGATTACATGGCATGCCAGTATCCATAGTTTCGGATTGTGACCCAAGATTCACTTCAAGATTTTGGGTTAGCTTGTAGAAAGCTATGGGCACGAATTTACGATTCAGTTTGGCATACCATCCTCAAACGAACGGACAACCAGAGAGGACTATTCAAACCCTTGAAGATCTATTAAGACTTTGTGTTCTAGATTTCAAAGGAAGTTGGGATAAGTACTTGCCACTGGTGGAATTCTCCTACAACAACAGTTATCAAGCAAGTATAGGCATGGCTCCATTCGAGGCATTGTATGGACGAAAGTGTCGTTCTCCAGTATGTTGGAACGAGGTGGGAGAAGCAACGTTGTTGGGACCGAAATTAAATACGCATGACTACGAGAAAGATCCAAATGATTCGACAACGTATTCAAACCTCACAAGATCGACAAAAGAGTTATGCTGATCTTCATCGAAAGAACGTGGAATTTAATATTGGAGATCATGTACTGTTACGTATTGCTCCATGGAAGGGAGTTACAAGATTTGGGAAAAGAGGAAAGCTCAATCCACGATTTGTTGGTCCATTTGAGATTCTTGACCGAATAGGAAATGTGGCCTATAGACTCGCATTACCTCCAAACGTGTCTCGTGTTCATAATGTTTTTCATATATCTATGCTTCGTAAATATGTGAAAGATCCGAACCATATTATTGAGTTAGAACCAGACGAGATAGTCAAAGATTTAACGTACGAGGAGGTACCTGTTAAGATCTTGGATAGAAAAGAGCATGTCCTACGCACCAAGGTTATACCACAAGTTAAGGTTTTGTGGAGAAACCATGCTATTGAAGAAATGACCTGGGAGTTGGAATCGAAAATGAAAGCGAGGTACCCTCACCGTTCAAAACACACCAGTATCGTCGTCCAATTTCGAGGACGAAATTTTATAATGAGGGGAGGTTGTAAGACCCCAACTTATTATAAATAAAATTGAATTTTTCCTCTATTCATTATTCTAAATTAATAAGGTATTAATTTGATATAATGCTTTGGTTACGGGTGAAATGTGCAAATTTTGCAAAATAAGCAAGTGGTTATAAAATATTCATTTTGTCGGGGAATATTCATTTGGTCGTGGAATATTCTTTTTATCGGAAATCTTCATACGACGGCGCAGTCATTTGTGGGCCCCATAACGGAAAACGGTTGGATGAAGGAAAACGACAAAGTTTGAGTTTTTATAAATAACGGCGTAATTGTTACTGAATTAACATCTTGTTAGAATACACAGTGGTTAAAATACGATGTATGCGTGGTTGCGTAGTAGCGCGCACACCAGATTGATAATATTGTTGAATTATTGATTAAATGCGTAAGAAGCACTACTCAATAATTGTTACATGATAATTCTTGCTTAATATTTTATTTTATTGTTTCAATAATTGTCTGCGTTGATAGTTTATATTATTGTTGTTTCAATAATTGTCACTGCACAGTATTTTCCATTATCAGATCAATAATTCATATTATTTGTGAATAATTAATTATTGATTTATATGATAAGGAAATATTTATTTGATGTAGATATAAATGATGGATTTATTTATGTGGTTATAAATAAAGGAATTAATGCTGAGGTGTTTTATTAGTATTTTGTCAGAAGGGAGGTATTAAAAATCACCCGTTTATGGGTTTCGGATATTTTCTATTTGGAATTTGGAAAAACTCAAAGCTACAAAGTTGTAGAGAATTCGATTTCGTGTGGAATGAACATAAAATTCGTATTTTTCTGATAAATGGACTATTTTCTATGAATTACTGAAGTTTTTGAAAATAAAATAAGTTTTATTAAATTATGGGTGGGACCCACTTTTTGGTTTTTCAAGCATATGGGCTGCTAGTTTGTTTTTCAAAGAAGGCATGCTAGACTTGTTCAAAGCATGCGTAGAGAATTTGTTAATTAAATAATATTATTCTATTATTTAGTCTGCTACGGCGTTCTAGCATTTTCCTATAAATAGACGCTTAGGTTAGAATTGAAAATCACACCAGAAACAAATTTTCTTTCTCTCTAGATTATCGAGCATATTTTTGTGAGTATTTAGATACTTTGAGAGTTGCTGTTCGATATAAGTTTTTTTCGGCTTTATATCCGATATTCCGATCAGAATTACCGTTATTTTGAGGTAAGGGATGTTATTTTCTTCTTAAATGATATTATTTTCTTCAATATCATTATGCCGAAATATTGGTTTGAACTTTTAATCAAATTTAGAACTTTTTGTGTCGGGGTTACTATTCACGTATACGGCACTATTCATCGAAAAATAAAAATTTTCTTTTTTGTCCAAGATGTCTATTATGGTTACTATTTTTGATTATATCCATGTTTTGATCTTTATTTTTGAATTCTGCTTTAAAATTGGTTATTATGGAGTATTATTGATCTTGGATAAACTGTAGTACGAATCCCTAATATTTGTCCTTCTGTCTTACTGGATTCGTTTTCTTTAAAATATTTTTCATCATCCTCAGTCCTAAATGATGATATTATGAATATCTTTGGCACAGAGTGCAAAGATGAATGATTAATCGATGAATATCTTTGGCCGTAGTAGTGCAAAGATGAGCAGTGTTGAGATGAACATGACCAACTTGATGATAATCTGAATGAATATCTTTGGCTTTGTAGTGCAAAGATGAATATTTGATTAAAGATGTATATTGATTGTTGTTACAGGGATAAAATATTGATGATGGACTTTTAAATCTTAGAAGATAGTGGAACTCATTCTCTACTTGACTCTTCTAATGGATTGCTGTTTCCGCTGCAGAATATTGATCTAAAACTTGTTGTCTATTATATTCTATCAGATTTTTCCCTGTTGAGGACTAATGATAATTTGTTGTATATTATCTTAGTCATAATATTCTTTACTAGGCTAGTTGAGCTCACCCTTTTTCTTTTTGTTCCATTTTTCTTCTTAGGAGGTGAGAACATAGCATGATCTAGTCGGGGTATGGAGTGATGGTTCTAGAAAGTTGTTGTAGCAGTCCTCACTATTTTTGTAAAATAGTGTATGAATAATTGTAATGAGGACTTATTTGAGTGTGGATATTGTCTATAAGACAATATTTGTATTTAAACTCACAGTATGTGTTGTCGTATTTTGCACTACAATTGTATTATTGAAGTTGTAGTTTGCTTTCTGTACCATGTATTTGGCGACTCAGAATGGGTGTTGTATACCTATTTTGGGGGCGTCATAGTGCAAGTTTTTTTCAGCATTATATCCGATATTCTAACTAGAAGTACTATTCTTTTGAGGTAAGGGATGTTTTTTTTTGTAAATGATATTATTTCTTTCAATATCATTATACCAAAATATTGGTATGAATTTTATTATGAAATTTTTACCTTTTCGTGTCAGGTTTACTAATCACGTATACGACACTATTCACGTATGCTGCACTATTCACGAATACGGCACTATTCACAGAAAAATTAAATTTTCTTTTCGTTGTCCAAGTTATTTGTTATGGTTCCTATCTTTGATTGGATCTATGTTTTGAACTTTATTCTTGAACTTGGATAAATTAAATTAAGAATCCCTAGTCGTGTTCTTTATCTCACTGGATTCGTTCTTTAAAATATTTTTCATCATTCTCAGTCTTAAATGGTGATACTTGATGAATATATTTGGCTTGTAGTGGAAAGATGAATGATTACCTGATGAATACCTTTGGCCCGTAGTGCAAAGATGGACAGGTGTTGAGATGAACATGACTAACTGGTGATACGAATGAATATCTTTGGCTCGTAGTGCAAAGATTAATATTTGATTCAAGATGTATATTGATTGATGTTACAGGGAAAAATATTGATGATGGACTTTAAAATCATAGAAGATAGTAGACTTCATTCTCATTTTTTTTCTTTCTCAGGATTATTGAAGCGGATCGAAGGAGCGAAAAGATAAAGATTTTGTTGATGTGCTTTCTTCGGTACTTCGTATCTCCATATTTTTTTTTTGAAATAAAAAAAATAGAAGTTTAGTTTTTTTTATATATTTTTTTTATTTATCGCATTCATGCATTCACTCACGTAGAGCACATCCTGTTAGGTTTTATTTTTTATTTTTTGTCAAATATAAATTGTGGTGATTGCTAGAGGATTGAGGTACGTCAAAATTTCTCATTCTTTCGTAATTCACATAGTTTTAGGACATTTTATTTGTTTATATTTGTTTTTTTATTTGTGCATTTTCATCTTTAATCTAACATTAAGGGTACAAACCTGTAACAAGATAAGGTGGGGATTTCATCACCTTTCCTTGGCCCACAAACAACCCAATTTGCATTTTGCATAACCATGACCTAATAAAATCAAGTAGACGTTGGCCCCTAGGACTCTCGAGCTCAATTAGGAAAAGAAACCCCAAGAGGAGTCTGAATTTTAAATTAATCAAACTCTTTGGTGTCTGCAGCAAGTGGTTCAAAAGGTATACGCCTAAAAGATTGTGTGGTTATTCAATTAATCACCGCTTTCTGAGGAGAGACTCCCATGTTAGGTTTGTAATATTCATGAAGCCTTGATCAAATTGCATAAAAAAATGCGAAGCGTGGAAAAATCGAGTTTAAAATTTACAAACCATATACGGATCACCCTTTATGCATAATTATTAATTAAGCGAAAAGATAAAGAATAAAATCATACCCTTGAAGATCGAGCTTCCTCGGTACAAGTTCACCTCCAAATCCTTTCGCGTTCAATCTTGAATCCACCGGGTTTGGTTCCTTCCTTTGATCAGCGTTAGCCACCCAAATGTTTGGCCTCTGAGGTGATCCACGAGGAAGAAGAAAATTCAAGAAGAAGGGTATTGGCTCAAACCCTAGTTTTCTATCTCTATAGAAAGGGTGTACTCTCCAACAAATTGGAATTATATCGTATGTTGAAAAAATCAACAAACCCATACACCCATAATAAGACTCCTCTTATTTATAGATGTGGGCAACCCACCTTAACAATTAAGGAATTGGGTTTTATTTAATTAATTAAATTCTTTTAATTAATTAAGCTCCCTAATCTTATTAGGGATAATTAATTAAACTCTTTTAATTAATTTTCCCTTCTAATCCAATTAGGAATAAATGAGAGTACTTATATTAAATTAATTCCTAAACTCTTTTAGAAATTAAAATAATAATAATTGTAATAATATTAATAAGACTCCTCTTATTAATTTATATTTAATATTTCTAAAATATTAAATAATAAATATTAAGCTATTTAATTTATTCTATCACCATAGATTAAATTAAATATACTTAACTATATTATTACGATTATGCCATTAACTTCTTAAATAATTATTCTTCCTTTTATGGTGTGACCCTTTAGGTTCTCCATATTAAAGCAGGTTGTGAATAAATCAATTAGAACAATTCTAATCTTATTTAAATAAATAAATTAAACAATTAATTTATTTAAATAAATAATATTTATTCTCTGATAGGGATAAGCCTCCTAGCGATCAACGACTTTCCGGATAATATAGATTTCAACATTAATCATTAAAGAACCTTTGAGTAAATAGTTCTTAATGCTGATTCAATCCTTCCACCATCTGATGTCCCAATTAAATATAAGGCATGGAATTCTTTGTCGAGTCTTATTTTATTTAATTATATGTATTTTCGATCCTTAAATGCACAACTCAAATAATGCAAATTAGAAACTCCTTTCTAATTTCATTACGCCTTAACCAAGGACTCTTTGGGTTGTCATTTATCGAATCACATAGGACATTTCTCTTCTTTTATTAGAAGTGGTAGATTCTTTATTGATCATACATTATCTCCATATACAACTTATTATACCCAAGCATACCCTTTGATATACCTAAGGGTCTTAAGGAATAAGTCAAAGTATAACTCATCATACACAAGATACTATGATGATCTCAAGTCAAGGATTACTTGTCTTACTATCACTCTGAGAATTCCTATTGACGAATAAATAAAACTCCATTAGGTATTCCTTAGCGAGCCACGTTCGATGAACTTATTCTCTAATAAGCACCTACATACTTGCTTTAGTGTCTCCACACAAATGATCATGAGATCAATCATCCTCATCCATGATGAAATGACAGCGTATGTACCAATCTATCCGGATTCACTAATCCCCAATTTAGTAATCCAATGATTGGGAACTATTTTAGTTTTAAGCTTTCTAAAATTTAGATCTCATTAGAATGATCATCATCATTATTCTAAAAGCATTGCTTAAAACTATGGGTTTATCACATATTATAAAAAAACATCATGTAGATAATTAAAAGCCTTTAATAAATTAATACTTTTTATTAATAAATGAATAAGATTGTTACAAAGTATATGCTTTATCATCAAACATGATTGGCTTGTGTGCATACTACTTTTTCAATCTCCCACTTGCACTAAAGCCAAATCGTCATGGTATCTTATACTCTTCTTCTCTAAAGTGGCGATTATCCTGTTTGTTGGATAAGCTTTAGTTAATGGATATGTAATGTTGTTCATGAGAGTCCACTATCTACATAGTGATTTCCCATCTTTCAATGATTCTAATAATCAAATGAAAGTGCCCTGACACATGTTTAGATCCAAGATGAGACTTAGGAACTATTCCTAGTTACGTAATGAACTTTTAATCCAAACAATCAACTTGCGACTTCATTTATAGCTATATACTTTGTCTTTATCACTAAACCGGCAACTCTTTCTTTGTTTGGAACCTTTCGATTCAACTGCACCCTTTGTTCGAGATAACACTTTACCTTAAAGTGGATTTTACATCATCTTGATGCATACGAAAAACTTGAGTCTGTTAAGCCCTCTAGTTTTAATTTAGACCCACCATGAATATGATCACATCCTTAGTGCGGGTTAAGCACTTTAAGATGTTTTCAACGACTCATAGTGAACTTCTCGATAATATGGTGATCGACATCGGGTCTCGTACATTTCATTGCATACATGATTGTCACTCATGCGACCTCTCTTTTTTGAGTCTGTGGGGACTATTAAGAGATACACTCCATAGCTCATCGACATGAGACATCTCTTGGAGTTTGCCATGCTAAACGACTTTAGCATCAAATGAATATCGTTCCTTGGGTTAAGTCGAGCATCCTCTTAAATCTATCTATATAGATTTTATCCCCAATTAAGATACTCTTCCCAAATCATTCATGGAGGAATGTTTGAGACAACTTTATCTTTCTTGATTGTAGCATTGGTATGTAATTCCTCATCCGTAGTATATCAACATATAATACTAGAAATTTCACGGCGCTCCCATTGACCTTTTGTACACACTAGAACTCTTACCTCATCGTATGTAACTACGGATCATCATCTTCCATGATGTGTACCTCATCATCATCATCATGATGAATCCATACCTCCTAGGTATCTTGGTACTATTCGATTCTGACGATTGATTGTGGTACAATAGAATTATCTCTGAGTTTCCTCTTATTTGACTTATAGTGTTTTGTGGTTCTTGAACTCTTCAAGATCTATTATCCTCCACTAGCCCTTTTAATGATAAACACCTTTATCTTAGAAGGCGTGTGTTTCACAATAAACACCTTTTTGCTAAGTAGGATTATAGAACATATACCCTAAACTTACTTTAGGATGTCCCACAAATTGTACTTGTCAAATCTTGTCCCAAGCTTATCCTTTGAAACCTTTTCACATAAGTTGGACAACCCTTATCTTAACATACTTAAGATTAGGAATCCTCCACATCCATAACTTTTATGGAGTCTTGGGGTTTGGATTTTGAGGTTACCATTTTTACGTGAATATCTGCTACCATTTCTAGGACATTATCCCGAGAAGGATCTTTGGAATGTCGGTAAAATCATTATGGACCGCACCATGTCCAACAAGTACGATTTTCATTCGGATACATCAATCAATTATTGCGTGTCGGGGATGTGTCCATTATGAGAAAACCATTTGAGATGATCTAGAAACTTATTGCACAAGTATTTATTCCTTGATCTAATCAAAGAATCTTAATACTTTGTTAATTTGTTTCACTTACGATTCTTTGAACCTTTCAAATAATTCACACTTGTATTCAAGCAAATACACACATTCAACTCTTTGAATGATCATCTCCTTTTCTTATACTAATTTGTTCAATATGCAAAATTATTTTCATGTAAAATCAGTATACAAAATTTATTAAGTAATATTCGATTCTATACTGAAACATTATTATTATAAATAGAACAACAATTGTTCTTAATTATAATACCAAAATTTTATTGTCCAACAATAAAATGGAAATAATATTTTAACAAGAATTGGAATACAATAACAACTTATTGACTTAATAGATTTGCCGTAAGCGATCTTCTAAACTATAAGTTTCTATAGCTAATGTGTGCAACCTTTGCTTCATTTTTCCACACATAGGATTACTTATATTTGTTTAGCTTTCTACTTACCTTGGTCCTTTCATAAATCTATATTTATGATAACAAAGTCGGTATCCAATACCAAGTAGAACCTTGACTTAAAGAAAAATTTATTTCAATCATGAACAAAAAGCGTATTATAACAAAACTTCACTAAGCTTCTTTGGTTAGCCTCTGCAAGATACTTCTCATGATTTCTTTCGATGTCGGGCTTATTGTGCGGTGGAAGCAAACTCCTTTCTTATCCGTGTCGATTTTGTTCTTATTATCCTTTGTTTTTGCCTTTCTATTTACCTTCTTTGAATCGTTCTTCTTTTGGAAGATCCTTTGGCCCCTACCGATAAGACTTGATCTTTCTTGGTTGGAAAGTGACTCTCAACATTTTTCAACATGTTAAGCAAATCGGCAAAGGCGATATCTAGCTTGTTCATATGAAAAATTCACAACAATTGTGAAAGAAGTCAGGGAGTGAGTGCAAGATCAAATCTTGGCTCAACTCTCCATCCATGACAAAACTTCGTTGTCCTAATTGATCAATCAAATTGATTATGTTAAGAACTTTTTATGCATCTTACTATAGTGCCATTGGCCATTCTAGATCGGAAGAGCTCCTTGAATGTCGATATCTATCGGTCCTACTTTCCTCACCATCAACTACTTGATGTGCGGGAATATAGTAGGAAGCATCCATAGTTTCATCTTGTGGCTGAAGCTCGTTACTCGTGGATCTGAGCATGATGCGTTGAGCCAGCTGTGCATCATCATTTTGCCACTTTCTAAAAGTAGCAATCTCTTCCTCGGAGGCATTATGCGCAACCATTGCGAGGATAGGCGTATTAAGGACATAAGATAGCTTTTTGACCATGAGAACTATTCTCAAATTCCTTAACCAATCCATTTAATTGATGCGATTAATTTAGCATCTAATATGCTTCGCGATGATAGTAATTTTAGACATTGTAAAATTACGTAAATGAATTTGTAATTAACAACATTTTAACATACATTCTTTTATTAATTACCAAAATAATTTAGGTCTTGTTTTAAATTGGTATCTCCCACTATTTTCTTCAAACTATATTACCCTCACTTATATAGTTAACAAAAATCTAATTAAAGATTTGCTAGTGAGAATAAGGATCCCATTTCAAATGTATATAGCCTTGTGGTGACCTGACAAACTATATATAAATAAATAGGTAGACAACTTTTGTCGATTACATCAACTATGCAACTCCTTTTATTTTGCCTCTTAGATTATTTTGATCAGTGTGGTGGCACATCCAGAATCAAAATTATCCAAGTTAAGTCAGACCTAGCACTCCATATATTCAAAAAAAAAAATATCATCCTTGTGGTGACCAACAAAACAATATTGTTCAATTTTCTTTATAAGCATCAAATGTGATAAATTAACATCTTAAATACTTAATACTTGCCTTGTGGTGACACAACAAACTCATATTAAATATTTAATACTCTATTAATTTTATCATGCTAGAAAGCGACGTTCGATATTCCAAATATCTTTGAGCGCTTAGGACTTAATATAAAAATTGAGGGTTTTATTATTAATTTGTCTCATCTTGTTTAGCGTGCATACACATATATATATAAAATACGCGTCGTATTAATGAACATCTGAAGCATGTTTGCATAATATATATATATATATATATATAGTATAAGCATGCACATATAGAATACTATATTCTACACGGATTGATTATGGACTTTTATTCTAGTTTGGTTCACTAGAGCCACCAAGTGAACCAAAAATTCAAACCCCAGGGTGCGAAAATAATATTTAAATATAACTATTACATTTAAACTTGGGCTCCATTACAAAGCGGGTCTTCAAGCTCTCTTGCTCCTTGATCTCCAATTTTTCAAAATTAATTCTAACTATTCCTATTACAAAACTATTTAAAATAAATAGAAACCTTGATCGTGATCGAGGGAAATACATAGGAGAGAGATAAATTTACATTAAGAAAAATTAGAGAAGGGCAGAATCTGTGAGACCCCATTTAATAAAACCCATACATTCATGCATCCAACTAAAATAAAATCCAATCGCATTGGTCGATAGTCCATAATCAATCCCATTTATTATCATACACATCACCATATGCATCGATAAATAACATTCATCTTATGAATAATAAACATTTAATATATATATTGATATCATTTAATGGGCAAATTTAGTTAGTATAAAATCTATTTTTGAATCAAAATAAACTCCTTTATTTTAATCAAATTTAAATCAAAATAAAACTATTTTATTTTAATTTATCCAATTTTGAATAAAATAAACTATTTTATTTTAATCAAAATCTTTAATCAAAATAAACTCCTTTATTTTAATTAATTATGGAATCGAATTCCATATATAAAAAAATCTTTAATTAAAATAAACTCTTTTATTTTAATTAATTATAGAATCGATTCCATGTAAAAAAATCTTTAATTAAAATAAACTCTTTTATTTTGATTAATTATGGAATCGATTCCATGTAAAAAAAAAATATTAAAGGAAACACATATATATTTCTTCCTATTCACAAAAATAAACTCCTTTATTTTGAATAATATGAAATCTTATTTCATATTTAAATAAACTCCTTTATTTAAAGAAACAGGATTTTCTTTCTATTCACAAATAAACTCTTTTATTTTTTGAATAATATGAAATCTTATTTCATATCTAAATAAACTCCTTTATTTAAGGAAATTAGGATTCTTTCTTTTTTCTATTCACAAATAAATTCCTTTATTTTGAATAATATGAAATCTTATTTCATATCTAAATAAACTCCTTTATTTAAGGAAAAATAGAATCCAATTTCAACTCCAATTAGTTAGCATGAAATTCTAATTTTAAAATTAAAATAAATTTTAAAATTATTTTAATATTAAAAAATAAACCTTTTATTTTAAGATTAAAATAAACCTTTTATTTTAATTATAAAATTATTAAAATTAAAATAAAACTTTATATTTTAATATTAAAATAAACCTTTTATTTTAAAATTAAAATAAACTTTTATTTTAATTATATAATAATTAATATATATATATATATATATATATATATATATATATATATATATATATATATATATATATATATATATATATATATATATATATATATATATATATATTTTTATTTTTTTATTTTTTTAAAAAAAAACGTATAAATCTATGATTTTAAAAAAATTTATATGAATCATATATTTCAATATATATTGATATATAATTATTATATTTAAATATATTCCAAATAATTTTGATAACTTTGGTTCTTATTATATATAACAACCATATAGCTAATACCATTTTCAATTGATTACGAAAAAAAATCATTTATATCATATATTTATAAATATATATTAATAGAACCGTTTATCAAAATCACGAAATTTTCGAAAAATGATATATCGCGAATTTTTTTTTTTTTTTTAATAAATTTTATACTGATAAAATTATAACCAATTAAATTGTTCTAAACACATATCAATATACATATCAAATTAAAACAATTAATAATTAGCATAAAGGTTTGGCTCTGATGATGCCTTTATTAGGTTTGTAATATTCATGAACATGATCAAATTGCATAAAAAATGCGAGCGTGTAAAAATCGAGTTTAAAATTTTACAAACCATATACCGGATCACCCTTTATGCATAATTATTAATTAAGCGAAAAGATAAAGAATAAAATCATACCCTTGAAGATCGAGCTTCCTCGAATGAAAGTTCACCTCCAAATCCTTTTCGCGTTCGATCTTGAATCCACCGGGTTTGGTTCCTTCCTTTGATCAGCGTTAGCCACCCAAATGTTTGGCCTCTGGGGTGATCCACCAAGGAAGAAGAAAATTCAAGAAGAAGGGTGGTTGGCTCAAACCCTAGTTTTCTATCTACATAGAAAAGGTGTACTCTCTCCAACAATTGGAATTATGTAAGTATGTTGAAAAAATCAACAACCCCACCACCCATAATAAAACTCCTCTTATTTATAGATGTGGGCAACCCACCTTAACAATTAAGGAATTGGGTTTTATTTAATTAATTAAATTCTTTTAATTAATTAAGCTCCCTCTCTTATTAGGGATAATTAATTAAACTCTTTTAATTAATTTTCCTTCTAATCCATTAGGAATAAATGAGAATACTTATATTAAATTAATTCCTAAACTCTTTTAGAAATTAAAATAATAATAATTGTAATAATATTAATAAGACTCCTCTTATTAATTTATATTTAATATTTCTAAAATATTAAATAATAAATATTAAGCTATTTAATTTATTCTATCACCATAGATTAAATTAAATATACTTAACTATATTATTACGATTATGCCATTAACTTCTTAAATAATTATTCTTCCTTTTATGGTGTGACCCTTTAGGTTCTCCATATTAAACGGTTGTGAATAAATCAATTAGAACAATTCTAATCTTATTTAAATAAATAAATTAAACAATTAATTTATTTAAATAAATAATATTTATTCTCTGATAGGGATAAGCCTCCTAGCGATCAGCGACTTTCCGGATAATATAGATTTCAACATTAATCATTAAAGAACCTTTGAGTAAATAGTTCTGCGTGCAATTCAATCCTTCCACCATCTGATGTCCCGATTAAATATAAGGCATGGAATTCTTTGTCAAGTCTTATTTTATTTAATTATATGTATTTCGATCCTTAAATGCACACTCAAATAATGCAAATTAGAAACTCCTTTCTAATTTCATTACGCCTTAACCAAGGACTCTTTGGGTTGTCATTTATCGAATCACATAGGACATTTCTCTTCTTTTATTAAAGTGGTAGATTCTTTATTGATCATACATTATCTCCATGTACTGACTTATTATACCCAAGCATACCCTTTGATATACCTAAGGGTCTTAAGGAATAAGTCAAAGTATAACTCATCATACACAAGATACTATGATGATCTCAAGTCCAAGATTACTTGTCTTACTATCACTACTGAGAATTCCTATTGACGAGGCAAATAAAACTCCATTAGGTATTCCTTAGCGAGCCACGTTCGATGAACTTATTCTCTAATAAGCACCTACATACTTGCTTTAGTGTCTCCACACAAATGATCATGAGATCAATCATCCTCATCCATGAGCAAACAACGTATGTACCAATCTATCCGGTTCACTAATCCCCGATTTAGTAATCCAATGATTGGGAACTATTTTAGTTTTAAGCTTTCTAAGAATTTAGATCTCATTAGAATGATCATCATCATTATTCTAAAAGCATTGCTTAAAACTATGGGTTTATCACATATTATAAAACAACATCATCATGTAGATAATTAAAAGCCTTTAATAAATTAATACTTTTTTAATAAATAATAAATGAATATAGATTATTATCAAAGTATATGCTTTATCATCAAACATGATTGGCTTGTGTTAGCATATTTATAACATTGTCCTTTTGGAAACATTTTGATATATTTAAAAATTTGTTATCCCAGTGCCCACACCACGGAATTGAGAAATGGAGATTGTGTCAAATTGCTTACGAAGGTTTAGATTATCCCACTAAAACAATGTTAGAGTCAATGTGTCAAGGGGATTTTTGGAATAACGATGAGGAAAAGGCTTGGGAGTTTTTAGAAGACTTAGCAGAAAAAACCATGCAATGGGAAACCACCCGAGAGACCAATAAACCTAGTTCATCTAGGGGTGTTCATATAATTGACAATTCAATTGCTACCGAAGCTAAGTTGGTTGGTGTACTTAAAAGACTTGAAGCTTTAGAAATTAGGGGACAATCACACGTGAACCAAGTCTCAACACCAACACTTTTGTGTCTAAGTAATTCACCAAGCCATGTGATTGATGAATGTTCTAGAGTCATGCCCCAACTTGAAGAATATGAACAAGTTAATGCAATGTTTCAAAGACCTGGGAATGACCCATTTGCACCCACTTATAATCCTGGTTAGAGGAATCATCCTAATTTTGCATGGAATCAAGGACCCAACACAAATAATTCTTCAAATCAGGTCAATCAGTCTCTAAATCAATCTTTTCAACCTTACCAAAAGCCAAACCCTGGTTCGTACCAATATCCACCAGGTTTTTCTAATGAAAGTGAGAAGAGACTTAACGTTTTAGAGAAGAGCATAGAAACTTTAATGAAATCTCATAATAATTTCAATAATTTCATGCAAAGCACTAACCAAGCCATTTTTCGCCTAGAGATCCAAATGCGTCAATTGGCCACTACAGTTAGTGAAAGAGAGAAGGGTAAACTTCCCAGTCAACCCGAGACCAATCCAAAATTTTCAGTCCCTACTCAAAAACCTTATCATGTTAATTCACTTGAAAATAACCAAGTCAATCATGTGAATTCTATAATTTCTTTAAGGTCTGAAAATTATTCTAATAATCATGCTGGTATTGATAATGAAGAAGAGAAAATTTTAAATGTTGAATCTAACGATCCATCTTCAAAGTCAGCCCAGCCTGAAAAGCCCAAAAACTCTAAGTCAATAGGTCCACCTACTAAGCTTGTGTCAAAAGATGATCAAACCACACCCTATGATTCAATTGAAAAAGTCTTCAAACCAAAAGCCCCATTCCCTCAAAGACTTATTTTAAACAAGCAGTCATCCCAGTTGGACAAAATTCTAGAAGTGTTCAAACAAGTGAAAATTAATATTCCCCTTCTAGATGTCATTCAACAAGTTCCATCATATGCTAAATGTCTAAAAGATTTGTGCACACACAAAAGAACCACTCATGTTCCTAAGAAAGCTTTTCTAACAGCCCATGTTAGTTCTATCTTATCATGTCAAGTCTCTGTGAAGTATAAAGACCCCGGTTGTTCTACTATTTCATACATCATAGGTGACACATTAATTGAAAAAGCTTTGTTTGATCTAGGTAGACCATTTCTAGCAACCTCGAACGCGTTAATTAATTGTAGAAATGGACTAATTAAATTGACATTTGGAAACATGACAATTGACTTAAATGTGTTTAATGTGGGAGAGCAACCTACTGATTTGTTTGACCAGTCCGTTGAAGTGAACATGATTCAAAAATGTCGGAAATGAACTTACGGGGAAGATGAATTTATTAATTTTTGTCTAAATCATTTTGGTCAAAATTGGGATGAAACTGAATACTTGAATGAGGTCAATGAGATGTTGGACTCCACAGCCCAAAAATCTTACTCTAGATTGGAACCTATAATTGAATCTTGGGGTTTGACACATTTTGAGCATTTTTAAGAGAATCAAATTGACCTTAAATCCTCTTATGATCATTTTAAGTCTACATTGGGACCATCTGAAGCACTTTCCAGAAACACTAAATGTGATTTAACAAATGAACCAAAGGTTGTGGACAATGATAATCTTCCATGTTTAGATAATGAGATCATATCTCCCATTTCAGATAATGCATGCGTTAATCCAGTGGTGCCTAAACATGGTATAACAATTATTCAAAATGATAAAAATGTTTTAGTGCCCCTTGGTAACGAATATGGATGGCAAGTTTAGATAGCTTTTATGAAGTTAGAATTTTTTAAAAGGAACTATCATTCTTCGTTATCCTTCCTTGACTCAATTTTAAAAGAATCAGTCGGGTATGCTCACAATTGTTCTTCTATTGAAAATTCTAACTATTTCCAATTACCAAGACCTCCTGAAAATCATACAAAATCCACTCTAGGTTGTCTGTTTGTATCAATGATCATTTACAGTCGCATAGTTTTTAGGATGCATACAATTTGTAGATATGTACATTTGTTTTCTTTCTCATCACATTTTCTTGCAGAACAAATGCCCCGCATTCAAGGTATAATTTTTTTCACATCTTCGTTCTCTTTTTTTTTTTCATTTGCATACATTGAGGACAATGCATGATTTAGGTATGGGGGGAGTTTTTTTGCATTAGATTTTTTTTTCTACTTAGGAAAATATAGTTAAAAACACAAAAAAATTAAAAAAATTAAAAATTTTGTTTGACTTTTTATGAATTGAATTAATTCTAATAAGTGTTTGTGGAGCAAAACGCATGAGTGAGATTGAAATATTTAGAACTCTTGAATTTTTGATAAGATACGAAATCTTAGTTCAAAACACCATCTGGATTTAAAGTTGATTTCACAAGCATTTTTGCACTTCACGTTTGCACTAATTCTTAGTTGTGGGGTATAAACCATGATTCGAGTAAATTCAAAAAAAAAACAAAAAAAAAGAAGAAAGAATGAAAATAAAAAAAACATGAATTTGAGAAAAGTTGAAAAAAAGAGAGGAATAAATAACTGCTTCAATGTCCATTAAAAGAAATAACTGGGTATCCAAGCCTCGGAAAACATCGATATTCACGCTGAAAAGTGTGATGGATAAAAGCAGCTTGACTAGTCTAATTTTGTGGTTTTTGTTACTCGAGTTAGTAAATCCTTAGGGGTGTCTCTACACCTAGTGCCATAAAGCCATTTGGTTTGGGAGTCATTGGTCTAACGCTTGCTCTACATGGGTAACTCTGAAAAGCCTAAGAAAATGAGACATTGCACAAGTCGAGAATCAAAATTTTAAAAAAAGAAAAAGAAAAAAAAGAGTTTGCTTGATTTTCATGATAAAAATCCCTACTAAGAGTTACATCACATACACATGCATGCATCACATGAAATTTATTTAATGAAGGATGGTGTCTAAAATGAAGATCGAGTATTTTTGATAAGGTGAAAGTGTGATTTTGAATTTGATCTTGCTTATGTATAATGCCCATGGATATTTAGAAGTTTTCTTTCAATTTCATAATTTGTTGAACCCAAAAATATTTTTGAATTTTTTGGGTATATTCACTGCAAACCCTCACGAGACACAACTCGTCCACTTGGGTAACCTTGTGGTTTAAAGGCTTGTTGCACATGTTAAGTGCAATCGCGTTTCCTACGAAAATGGGGTAGTGTAATTTTTGTTTTATTTTACTCGAGGACAAGCAAAAGCTAGGGTGTTCAAGCGATATTTAATGCTCTTATTCATGTAACGAATATCCAAGAAGAATTCGACAAGGAGAAGGAAAGAGGTGGAACGATCTTAGTGTGCAATTCAAATCCAACAAGAGAAAGAAAAGTTTATCTAGAAGATATTTTTGAGAAGTTGATTGCGCCACTAGGAAGTTGAATCCTACATGGAAAGGGAACCAAAGTGTCCAAGTTCAATGAATCTAAATTAGGGTTCAAAGTTATTTTCCCTATAAATAGGCCTTTTGTTTTAAAGAGAAAGGCACCACTTGTTATTTTCTTTTTCTCAGTTTTTCACTAGTGTAGGAAGGAGTAAGATATTTAGAGTTTGTTCTTTCTCTTATTCCAATCAGTTGTGGTACTACTCTGTCAAGGAGTATTTGTTACTTTCTTTTATTTATATAATAGAAATTCTCTTTTTAATTATTGTTCTTATTTCATGAGAATAGTAGTACTAATATTATTTGTTTTTGTTTTTAATTCCATGGCTAGCTAAATTTCTAATACCTAGGATTATGATGAAACTAAATATTTCATAAAAATATTTTCTTTCCGCTCCAAAATTAATGCCTAATTATTTTCGCCTTCATATTTTCCTCCGCATAAATTGCATATGATTTTTTATATTGATTATGAGGTTTTGATAAGTTATAGTTAATCATGAATTTTTCATAACTTATGCTTGCCCATATTAATTATATGAATCATTATTTTTAAAGGGAAGGGAAATAATTTGGGAAATGATTTAGGAAATAAGAAATTATTTATTATGTTAATATTTGGTGGATTCTAATTCCTAGGTATCTTTTCTCATTAATAGTTTTCGTCATTAATTAATAGTTTGCATAATTTAGTTAAAAAATCTTCTCCACCATTTTTGTTTCTAATTTGCCTAAAATATTAATTAAGGATATATTAAAGAATTAATCTAGTCTCTGTGGGTTCGACCTCTGCATTTGTCAGTTCTTCAATTCGACACTGTGCACTTGCAGTACATAATTTTAACACATCAAGTTTTTGGCGCCGTTGCCGGGAACTAGAATTAATTTTTATTTATTCGAATTAGTTTTAACTCATTTTTTTTCTTTCTCAGGATTATTGAAGCGGATCGAAGGAGCGAAAAGATAAAGATTTTGTTGATGCACTTTCTTCGGTACTTCATATCTCCATATTTTTTTTGAAATAAAAAAAATAGTAGTTTAGTTTTTTTTATATATATTTTTTTATTTATCGCATTCATGCATTCACTCACGTAGAGCACATCCTGTTAGGTTTTATTTTTTGTGTTTTATTTTTTGTCAAATAAAAATTGTGGTGATTGCTGGAGGATTGAGGTACGTTAAAATTTCTCCTTCTTTCGTAATTCACATAGTTTTAGGACATTTTATTTGTTTATTGTTGTTTTTTTATTTGTGCATTTTCATCTTTAATATAACATTAAGGGCACAAACCTGTAACAAGATAAGGTGGGGATTTCATCACCTTTCCTTGGCCCACAAACAACCCAATTTGTATTTTGCATATCCATGACCTAATAAAATCAAGTAGACGTTGGCCCCTAGGACTCTCGAGCTCAATTAGGACAAGAAACCCCAAGAGGAGTCTGAATTTTAAATTAATCAAACTACTGGTGTCTAGGCAAGTGGTTCAAAAGGTATACGCCTAAAGATTGTGTGGTTATTCAATTAATCATCGTTTCTACAGAGAGACTCCCACATTTCTTACACTTACCTGGCTAGTGGTGTGATTAATTTCGAATTTGATGGACCTTGCGGTGTAACTTCGAACAGTTAGGAGCTGTCTAGATTTTATTTAGGTTTACCTTAGAAGTAATTTTTTTTTATTTATTTTTTTCTTTTTGTTTTTTCTTGTGCTTATCTGCTTATTTGCAAAGTAGTCTATGCAAAAAATGTGGATTAGGGACGAAACATCCCGATTAGTGAGAAAACTTGATTTTTTGGATTTCACTTTAAAAGATCTCACTTTAACAAAAATGGAGGGCGCCCAAACTGTTTCTTTAAGGGATCGATGTTATCCTTCCCGCTCTGCCCAACCTTCATGTATTAGTCTACCACTGGTAACTGGTAACAATTTTGAACTTAAGCCACATTTTATAAATATGTTACCTAGATTTACGGGGATAGAAGATGCATATTTATTTATTCAGGAATTTGAGGAAGTTTGTGCCCTAATGAAAATTCAACAATTGTCTGATGACTCAATTAGGCTATGATTTATATCTTTTGCTTTAAAAGATAATGCTAAAAAGTGGTTATATAGCCTACCAAATAATTCCATATCAACCTGGGAGGGATTTGTCGTTACATTTCTATAAAAAATATTTTCCAAATCATTAAACTGCTAAAATTAGGACTGCAATTCATCAATTTTGCCAACTTGAAAAAGAGTCCTTTTGGAAATATTTTGATAGATTTAAAAATTTGTTATCCCAGTGCCCACACCACGGAATTGAGAAATGGAGATTGTGCCAAATTGCTTACGAAGGTTTAGACTATCCCACTAAAACAATGTTAGGGTCAATGTGTCAAGGGGATTTTTGGAATAACGATGAGGAAAAGGCTTGGGAGTTTTTAGAAGACTTAGCAGAAAAAACCATGCAATGGGAAACCACCCGAGAGACCGATAAACCTAGTTCATCTAGGGGTGTTCATATAATTGACAATTCAATTGCTACTGAAGCTAAGTTGGCCGGTGTACTTAAAAGACTTGAAGCTTTAGAAATTAGGGGACAATCACACGTGAACCAATTCTCAACACCAACACCTTTGTGTCTAAGTAATTTACCAAGCCATGTGATTGATGAATGTTCTAGAGTCATGCCCCAACCAGAAGAATATGAACAAGTCAATGCAATGTTTCAAAGACCTGGGAATGACCCATTTGCACCCACTTATAATCCTGGTTGGAGGAATAATCCTAATTTTGTATGGAATCAAGGACCCAACACAAATAATTCTTCAAATCAGGTTAATCAGTCTTTAAATCAATCTTTTCAACCTTAAAAGCCAAACCCTGGTTCGTACCAATATCTGTGAGACCCCAGATTTTATGAATAAAGATATAAATTTTGTCGAAATAATTTTTAATATTATGGTGTGAATTTGAGATAATATTATAGTTGTGGGTAGTATTTATAAATTTTGCAAAGTATGCAAGTGGTTATATTATATTCGATTGGTCGGGGAATATTCGGTTTAGCGGGGAATATTCGTATAACTACTCAATCGGTGGTGGACCCTTACAACGTAATTATTGTCGGATTGAGAAAACGACAAAAATATTTTATTGAAATAACGACGGAAGTTTTACTGGTTGATAATCTTGTTGAACTACTTTCGGTAGTAAAAGTACGATGTACGTGTGGTTGCATAGTAGCACACGGTATTGATTATTGATGCTTATGTGAGAAGTCACTCGGTTTGATTCCATTATTGTCGATTAATAATATGAATTATTATAATGATAATGACGTTTTGTTTTATTCAGTATTATTAACGTAATAAAAGCGAAACATCTTTTATATAAAATGTAATACTTTATTAAAGTTATTCTATAAATAGAATATATTATATTTTATTATGCATAGTGTTGCATATTGCGTAGTGTTGCATAGTGTTTGCGTAGTAAAATGTTTTATATAAATAGAATATATTATATTTTATTTAAAAGATTTTTCTTTAAATATGGACCGTCGATTAAAGTAAATCAATCTGACCGTTCATGGATTAATTACTATGCATTCTATTTTCCTATAAATAGAAGCTCATTCCTTCATTATTTTCTTACGAATTCACCAAACTCCGGAGAGAAATTATAGAGAGAAGCTATAGAGAAAAATCTATAGAGAAAGAAGAAGAGTATTCTACGGTACTTCACTACTTTGATATCCGGTGTCTTTTACTAAGGGGTATTATTTGTTGTACCCGGTAAAGGATATTATTCGTTTGTATTCATGAAGAGAACCTCTGTTATTCCATTCATTATTATTCATTGGAATAACTTTTGTAAAAAGTGGTATACCCTATACATAACCTATATATATCGGCATACCTATACTTGGTGAAATCCTTATGTTATTCCATCCTTATTTATTACATTGGAATAACTCAGATACGCCGAATCCCCTATACTTGGTGATCTTCTTCATTATTCCATTCTTTATTATTCATTGGATTATCCTATGCGTGTGTTTTACACCTGGACCGGTTCCATTGTTTATTATTCGCATTTATTATTACATTGGAATATCACGTGCATGTGTTTTACAGGACTGGTTCCATTGTTTATTATTCAAATTTATTATTACATTTGGATCATCACAGCCGATTGTGAATTTCACCGACTGGTTCCGTTATTATTATTACGCTGGAATAACTTTGTCTATCTGAAGTACCACATGCATGGTGATTTCTTTTGTTATTCCATTCTTAATTATACCCAGTTGGTTAAAACTTTGACTTCTATACTCCATGAAATTAGTAGAATATCCTTGATATTTGCGTTTCATCCAGTATCTTTTCATGGAAATATTCTTTTGATCATTCTTGAATTTTACTCTACAAAACAAAGATATCTTGTTGACAATTTGACGTTAATAATTCTTGGATAAAAATAATTCTTGAACTTGTTTTATTGAATTATTATGTCATTGTCATCATCCTCATGATATATTATGTTATCTTTGGCTTACGTGCATAGATGAACTTAGTATGATTATGACCCGTGGATCATTCGGTATAATCATGGCTTGATATAAATGATGTGATAAAAGTCCTCGGTGGCACATAATGCGTTGATGGATAGTTTTTGGTATGATTATGACCGGGGTGATTCGGTATAGTCATGACCATTGATAATTTGATGAAAATCCTTGGCCAAGTGAATACGAGGGGATGATTAGATGTGGTGGTTTATTTATTAAAATTTGAGTCTCAAATGATAAAAAAAAAATTGATGAAAACCTTTTAAAACCTAAAAGATAGTAGACTTTATTCTCTACTTGACTCTTTTAATGGATTGCATATTCATGCAGCTTAAACCGGTTTGTCTATTGTATTTTATCGGTTTAACATTGTTGAAGACTATTGATAATTTATTCGCATTATCTTAGTCATAATATTTCTTCTTGGGCTAGTTGAGCTCACCCTTTCTTTCACCGTTTCTCTTGAAATGAGAAT
Organism: Panax quinquefolius; assembly: GCA_020205615.1. Lineage (NCBI taxonomy): Eukaryota > Viridiplantae > Streptophyta > Magnoliopsida > Apiales > Araliaceae > Panax > Panax quinquefolius. Next base: position 9,125,720 of record CM035159.1, read on the forward strand.
ATAGTTTGGAGACGAGTTGGGGAAACGAGTGATGGTCCTGAAGATAGCATTAGTAGTCCTCACTATTACGTGAAATAGTGTGATAATAATTGTAATGAGGACTCCTTGAGTATGGATATTGTCTAAATGACAATATTCCTATTAGAACTCTCAGTTTATGTATTGTCGTATGTTACACGACAGATGTATAATTAAGTTTGTATTTGGATTTATGTACCATGTAAGTGGCGACCCAAGATGGGTGACGTATACCTAATTTTGGGGACGTCACAATATCCACCAGGTTTTTCTAATGAAAGTGAGAAGAGGCTTAACGTTTTAGAGAAGAGCATTGAAACTTTAATGAAATCTCATAATAATTTCAATAATTTCATGCAAAGCACTAACAATTTCATACAAAGCACTAACCAAGCCATTTTTCGCTTTAGATCCAAATCGCGCTAATCGCCACTCAGGTTAGTGAAAGAGAAGGGTAAACTAGTGAAGACCAATCCAAATTTTGAAACTAAAAACCTTATCATGTTAATTAACTTGAAAACAACCAATAATTTCTTTCCAAATTTCTTTAAATTAAATTATTCTAATAATCATCTTTGGTATTGATAATGAAGAAGAAAATTTTAAATGTTGAATCTAACGATCCATCTTCAAAGTCAGCCCAGCCTGAAAAGCCCAAAAACTCTGAGTCAATAGGTCCACCTACTAAGCTTGTGTTAAAAGATGATCAAACCACACCATATGATTCAATTGAAAGAGTCTTCAAACCAAAAGCCCCATTCCCTCAAAGACTTATTTCAAACAAGCAGTCATCCCAGTTGGATAAAATTCTAAAAGTGTTCAAACAAGTGAAAATTAATATTCCCCTTCTAGATGTCATTCAACAAGTTCCATCATATGCTAAATGTATAAAAGACTTATGCACACACAAAAGAACCACTCATATTCCTAAGAAAGCTTTTCTAACAGCCCATGTTAGTTCTATCTTGTCATGTCAAGTCCCTGTGAAGTATAAGGACCCCGGTTGTCCTACTATTTCATACATCATAGGTGACACGTTAATTGAAAAAGCTTTGCTTGATCTAGGAGCTAGTGTGAACCTATTACCATTTTCTGTGTACCAAACCTTAGGCTTAGGGGAATTGAAAAAGACAAGTGTCACACTCCAACTAGCTGATCGTTCTATTAAAGTGCCAAAGGGAATAGTTGAGGATGTACTCATTAAGATTGGCAATTTTGTATTCCATGTTGATTTTGTTGTTCTTGAAACCCAACCTGTTGTTAAACCCAAGGGTCACATTCCTGTCATTTTAGGTAGACCATTTCTAGCAACCTCGAATGCGTTAATTAATTGTAGAAATGGACTAATGAAATTGACATTTGGAAATATGACAATTGACTTAAATGTGTTTATTGTGGGAGAGCAACCTACTGATTTGTTTGACCAGTCCGTTGAAGTGAACATGATTCAAAAAATGTCGGGAAATGAACTTACGGGGGAAGATGAAATTATTAATTTTTGTCTAAATCATTTTGGTCAAAATTGGGATGAAACTAAATACTTGAATGAGGTCAATGAGATGTTGGACTCTACAGCCCAAAAATCTTACTCTAGATTGGAACCTATAATTGAATCTTGGGGTTTGACACATTTTGAGCATTTTTAAGAGAATCAAATTGACCTTAAATCCTCTTATGATCATTTTAAGTCTACATTGGGACCATCTGAAGCACTTTCCAGAAACCCTAAATGTGATTTAAAAAATGAACCAAAGGTTGTGGACAATGATAATCTTCCATGTTTAGATAATGAGATCATATCTTCTATTTCAGATAATGCATGCGTTAATCAAGTGGTGCCTAAACATGGTATAACAATTATTCAAAATGATAAAAATGTTTTAGTACCCCTTGGTAACGAATAAGGATGGCAAGTTTTGATAGCTTTTATGAAGTTAGAATTTTTTAAAAGGAACTATCATTCTTCGTTATCCTTCCTTGACTCAATTTTAAAAGAATCAGTCGGGTATGCTCACAATTGTTCTTCCATTGAAAATTCTAACTATTTTCAATTACCAAGACCTCTTGAAAATCATACAAAATCCACTCTAGGTTGTCTATTTGTATCATTGATCATTTACAGTAGCATAGTTTTTAGGATGCATACAATTTGTAGATATGTACATTTGTTTTCTTTCTCACCACATTTTCTTGCATAACAAATGCCCCGCATTCAAGGTATAATTTTTTTCACATCTTCGTTCTCTTTTTTTTTTCATTTGCATACATTGAGGACAATGCATGATTTAGGTATGGGGGGGAGTTTGTTTGTATTAGATTTTTTTTCTCCTTAGGAAAATATAGTAAAAAACACAAAAAATTAAAAAAATTAAAAATTTTGTTTGACTTTTTATGAATTGAATTAATTCTATTAAGTGTTTGTGGAGCAAAACGCATGAGTGAGATTTAAAGATTTAGAAATCTTGAATTTTTGATAAGATACGAAATCTTAGTTCAAAACACCATCTGGATTTAAAGTTGATTTCACAAGCATTTTTGCACTTCACGTTTGCACTAATTCTTAGTTGTGGGGTATAAACCATGATTCGAGTAAATTCAAAAAAAAAATAAAAAGAAGAAAGAATGAAAATAAAAAAACATGAATTTGAGAAAAGTTGAAAAAAAGAGAGGAATAAATAACTGCTTCAATGTCCATTTAAAGAAATAACTGGGTATCCAAGCCTCGGGAAACATCGATATTCACGCTGAAAAGTGTGATGGATAAAAGCAGCTTGACTAGTCTAAGTTTGTGACCTTTGTTACTCGAGTTAGTAAATCCTTAGGGGTGTCTCTACACCTAGTGCCTTAAAGCCATTTGGTTTGGGAGTCATTGGTCTAACGCTCGCTCTACATGGGTAACTCTGAAAAGCCTAAGAAAATGAGACATTGCACAAGTCGAGAATCAAAATTTTAAAAAAAGAAAAAGAAAAAAAAGAGTTTGCTTGATTTTCATGATAAAAATCCCTACTAAGAGTTACATCACATACACATGCATGCATCACATGAAATTGATTTAATGAAGGATGGTGTCTAAAATGAAGATCGAGTATTTTTTATAAGGTGAAAGTGTGATTTTGAATTTGATCTTGGTTATGTATAATGCCCATTGATATTTAGAAGTTTTCTTTCAATTTCATAATTTGTTGAACCCAAAAATATTTTTGAATTTTTTGGGTATATTCACTGCAAACCCTTACGAGACACAACTCGTCAACTTGGGTAACCTTGGGGTTTAAAGGCTTGTTGAACATGCTAAGTGCAATCGTGTTTCCTACGAAAATGGGGTAGTGTAATTTTTGTTTTATTTTACTCGAGGGCGAGCAAAAGCTAGGTATGGGGGTATTTGATAGACATGTAATTCACACATTTTATTATCCCTAATTTTGTCCTTTTAATTATATTAGTTTATTAAATTAATATATTTTATTTTATTTTGTAGGATTTAATATTTATTACAATAAAGTCAAAATCTTGGTGTTCAAGCGATATTTAATGCTCTTATTCATGTAAGGAATATCCAAGAAGAATTCGACAAGGAGAAGAAAAGAGGTGGAACGATCTTAGTGTGCAATTCAAATCCAACAAGAGAAAGAAAAGTTTATCTAGAAGATCTTTTTGAGAAGTTGATTGCGCCACTAGGAAGTTGAATCCTACATGGAAAGGGAACCAAAGTGTCCAAGTTCAATGAATCTAAATTAGGGTCCAAAGTTATTTTCCCTATAAATAGGCCTTTTGTTTTAAAGAGAAAGGCATCACTTGTTATTTTCTTTTTCTCAATTTTTCACTATGTAGGAAGGATTAAGATATTTAGAGTTTGTCCTTTCTCTTATTCCAATCAGTTGTGGTACTACTCTGTCAAGGAGTATTTGTCACTTTCTTTTATTTATATAATAGAAATTCTCTTTTTAATTATTGTTCTTATTTCATGAGAATAGTAGTACTAATATTATTTGTTTTTGTTTTTAATTCCATGGCTAGCTAAATTTCTAATACCTAGGATTATGATGAAACTAAATATTTCATAAAAATATTTTCTTTCCGTTCCAAAATTAATGCCTAATTATTTTCGCCTTCCATATTTTCCTCCGCATAAATTGCATATGATTTTATATTGATTGCGAGGTTTTGATAAGTTATAGTTAATCTGTGAATTTTTCATAACTTATGCTTGCCCATATTAATTATATGAATCATTATTTTTAAAGGGAAGGGAAAATAATTTGGGAAATGATTTAGGAAATAAGAAATTATTTATTATGTTAATATTTGGTGGATTCTAATTCCTAGGTATCTTTTCTCATTAATAGTTTTCGTCATTAATTAATAGTTTGCATAATTTAGTTAAAAAATCTTCTCCACCATTTTTGTTTCTAATTTGCCTAAAATATTAATTAAGGATATATTAAAGAATTAATCTAGTCTCTGTGGGTTCGACCTGTACTTGCCAGTTCTTCAATTCGACACTGTGCACTTGCAGTACATAATTTTAACACATCAAGTTTTTGGTGCCGTTGCCGGGGACTAGAATTAATTTTTATTTATTCCTTAATTTTTATTTATTCGAATTAGTTTTAACTCATTTTTTTTTCTTTCTCAGGATTATTGAAGCGGATCGAAGGAGCGAAAAGATAAAGATTTTGTTGATGCGCTTTCTTGATTGCTTGTATCTCCATATTTTTTTTTCAAAAATAAAAAATAGTAGTTTAGTTTTTTTATATATTTTTTTATTTATCGCATTCATGCATTCACTCACGAGAGCACATCCTGTTAGGTTTGATTTTTATTTTTTATTTTTTGTCAAATATAAATTGTGGTGATTGCTGGAGGATTGAGGTACGTCAAAATTTCTCCTTCTTTCGTAATTCACATAGTTTTAGGATATTTTATTTGTTTATAGTTGTTTTTCTATTTGTGCATTTTCATCTTTAATCTAACATTAAGGCCACAAACCTGTAACAAGATATGGTGGGGATTTCATCACCTTTCCTTGGCCCACAAACAACCTAATTTGCATTTTGCATAACCATGACCTAATAAAATCAAGTAGACGTTGGCCCCTAGGAATCTCGAGCTCAATTAGGACAAGAAACCCCAAGAGGAGTCTGAATTTTAAATTAATCAAACTACTGGTGTCTAGGCAAGTCGTTCAAAAGGTATACGCCTAAAGATTGTGTGGTTATTCAATTAATCACCGTTTCTACAGAGAGACTCCCACCTTTCTTACAATTACCTGGCTAGTGGTGTGATTAATTTTGAATTTGGTGGACCTTACGGTGTAACTTGGAACAGTTAGGAGCTGTCTAGATTTTATTTAGGTTGACCTTAGAAGTAAATTTATTTTTATTTATTTTTTTCTTTTTTCTTTTTGATTTTTGATTTTTCTTGTGCTTATCTTCTTATTTGCTAAGTATTGTATGCAAAAAGTGTGGATTAGGGACGAAACATCCCGATTAGTGAGAAAATTGATTTTTCGGATTTCACTTTAAAAGATCTCACTTTAACAAAAATGGAGGGCGCCCAAACTGTTTCTTAAAGGGATCGATGTTATCCTTCCCGCTCTGCCCAACCTTCATGTATTAGTCTACCACCAGTAACTGGTAACAATTTTGAACTTAAGCCACATTTTATAAATATGTTACCTAGGTTTACGGGGATAGAAGATGCATATTTATTTATTCAAGAATTTGAGGAAGTTTGTGCCCTAATGAAAATTCAACAATTGTCTGATGACTCAATTAGGCTAAGATTTATAACATTTGCTTTAAAAGATAATGCTAAAAAGTGGTTCTATAGCCTACCAAATAATTCCATATCAACCTGGGAGGGATTTGTCGTTACATTTCTAAAAAAATATTTTCCAAATCATAAAATTGCTAAAATTAGGACTACAATTCATCAATTTTGCTAACTTGAAAAAGAGTTTTTTTGGAAATATTTTGATAGATTTAAAAATTTGTTATCCTAGTGCCCACACCACGGAATTGAGAAATGGAGATTGTGTCAAATTGCTTATGAAGGTTTAGACTATCCCACTAAAACAATGTTAGAGTCAATGTGTCAAGGGGATTTTTGGAATAACGATGAGGAAAAGGCTTGGGAATTTTTAGAAGACTTAGCAGAAAAAACCATGCAATGGGAAACCACCCGAGAGACCGATAAACCTAGTTCATCTAGGGGTGTTCATATAATTGACAATTCAATTGCTACCGAAGCTAAGTTGGCTGGTGTACTTAAAAGACTTGAAGCTTTAGAAATTAGGGGATAATCACACGTGAACCAAGTCTCAACACCAACACCTTTGTGTCTAAGTAATTCACCAAGCCATTTGATTGATGAATGTTCTAGAGTCATGCCCCAACCTGAAGAATATGAACAAGTCAATGCAATGTTTCAAAGACCTGGGAATGACCCATTTGCACCCACTTATAATCCTGGTTGGAGGAATAATCCTAATTTTTCATGGAATCAAGGACCCAACACAAATAATTCTTCAAATCAGGTCAATCAGTCTCTAAATCAATCTTTTCAACCTTACCAAAAGCCAAACCCTGGTTCGTACCAATATCCACCAGGTTTTTCTAATGAAAGTGAGAAGAGATTTAACGTTTTAGAGAAGAGCATAGAAACTTTAATGAAATCTCATAATAATTTCAATAATTTCATGCAAAGCACTAACAATTTCATGCAAAGCACTAACCAAGTCATTTTTCGCCTAGAGATCCAAATGCGTCAATTGGCCACTACAGTTAGTGAAAGAGAGAAGGGTAAACTTCCCAGTCAACCCGAGACCAATCCAAAATTTTCAGTCCCTACTCAAAAACCTTATCATGTTAATTCACTTTAAAACAACCAAGTCAATCATGTGAATTCTATAATTTCTTTAAGGTCTGGAAATTATTCTAATAATCATACTGGTATTGATAATGAAGAAGAGAAAATTTTAAATGTTGAATCTAACGATCCATCTTCATAGTCAGCCCAGCCTGAAAAGCCCAAAAACTCTAAGTCAATAGGTCAACCTACTAAGCTTGTGTCAAAAGATGATCAAACCACACCCTATGATTCAATTGAAAAAGTCTTCAAACCAAAAGCCCCATTCCCTCAAAGACTTATTTCAAACAAGCAGTCATCCCAGTTGGACAAAATTCTAGAAGTGTTCAAACAAGTAAAAATTAATATTCCCCTTCTAGATGTCATTCAACAAGTTCTATCATATACTAAATGTCTAAAAGATTTGTGCAAACACAAAAGAACCACTCATGTTCCTAAGAAAGCTTTTCTAACAGCCCATGTTAGTTCTATCTTGTCATGTCAAGTTCCTGTGAAGTATAAGGACCCCGGTTGTCCTATTATTTCATACATCATAGGTGACACGTTAATTGAAAAAGCTTTGCTTGATCTAGGTAAACCATTTCTAGCAACCTCGAACGCGTTAATTAATTGTAGAAATGGACTAATGAAATTGACATTTGGAAACATGACAATTGACTTAAATGTGTTTAATGTGGGAGAGCAACCTACTGATTTGTTTGACCAGTCCGTTGAAGTGAACATGATTCAAAAAATGTCGGGAAATGAACTTACGGGGGAAGATGAATTTATTAATTTTTGTCTAAATCATTTTGGTCAAAATTGGGATGAAACTGAATACTTGAATGAGGTCAATGAGATGTTGGACTCCACAGCCCAAAAATCTTACTCTAGATTGGAACCTATAATTGAATCTAGAGGTTTGACACATTTTGAGCATTTTCAAGAGAATCAAATTGACCTTAAATCCTCTTATGATCATTTTAAGTCTACATTGGGACCATCTGTAGCACTTTCCAGAAACACTAAATGTGATTTAACAAATGAACCAAAGGTTGTGGACAATGATAATCTTCCATGTTTAGATAATGAGATCATATTTCCCATTTCAGATAATGCATGCGTTAATCCAGTGGTGCCTAAACATGGTATAACAATTATTCAAAATGATAAAAATGTTTTAGTGCCCCTTGGTAACGAATATGGATGGCAAGTATAGATAGCTTTTATGAAGTTAGAATTTTTTTAAAGGAACTATCATTCTTCGTTATCCTTCCTTGACTCAATTTTAAAAGAATCAGTCGGGTATGCTCACAATTGTTCTTCAATTAAAAATTCCAACTATTTCCAATTACCAAGACCTCCTGAAAATCATACAAAATCCACTCTAGGTTGTCTGTTTGTATCATTGATCATTTACAGTCGCATAGTTTTTAAAATGCATACAATTTGTAGATATGTACATTTTTTTTCTTTCTCACCACATTTTCTTGCAGAACAAATGCCCCGCATTTAAGGTATAATTTTTTTCACATCTTCGTTCTCTTTTTTTTTTCATTTGCATACATTGTGGACAACACATGATTTAGGTATGGGGGGAGTTTGTTTGTATTAGATTTTTTTTTCTCCTTAGGAAAATATAGTAAAAAATACAAAAAAATTAAAAAAATTAAAAATTTTGTTTGACTTTTTATGAATTGAATTAATTCTAATAAGTGTTTGTGGAGCAAAACGCATGAGTGAGATTGAAAGATTTAGAACTCTTGAATTTTTGATAAGTTACGAAATCTTAGTTCAAAACACCATCTGGATTTAATGTTGATTTCACAAGCATTTTTGCACTTCACGTTTGCACTAATTCTTAGTTGTGGGGTATAAACCATGATTCGAGTAAATTCAAAAAAAAAAGTAAAAGAAGAAAGAATGAAAATAAAAAAAAATGAATTTGAGAAAAGTTGAAAAAAAGAGAGGAATAAATAACTGCTTCAATGTCCATTAAAAGAAATAACTGGGTATCCAAGCCTCAGGAAACATCGATATTCACGCTGAAAAGTGTGATGGATAAAAGCAGCTTGACTAGTCTAATTTTGTGACCTTTGTTACTCGAGTTAGTAAATCCTTAGGGGTGTCTCTACACCTAGTGCCTTAAAGCCATTTGGTTTGGGAGTCATTGGTCCAACGCTCGCTCTACATGGGTAACTCTGAAAAGCCTAAGAAAATGAGACATTGCACAAGTCGAGAATCAAAATTTTAAAAAAAGAAAAAGAAAAAAAAAAGAGTTTGCTTGATTTTCATGATAAAAATCCCTACTAAGAGTTACATCACATACACATGCATGCATCACATGAAATTGATTTAATGAAGGATGGTGTCTAAAATGAAGATCGAGTATTTTTGATAAGGTGAAAGTGTGATTTTGAATTTGATCTTGCTTATGTATAATGCACATGGATATTTAGATGTTTTCTTTCAATTTCATAATTTGTTGAACCCAAAAATATTTTTGAATTTTTTGGGTATATTCACTGCAAACCCTCACGAGACACAACTCGTCCACTTGGGTAACCTTGGGGTTTAAAGGCTTGTTGCACATGCTAAGTGCAATCGTGTTTCCTACAAAAATGGGGTAATGTAATTTTTGTTTTATTTTACTTGAGGTTGAGAAAAAGCTAGGTATGGGGGTATTTGATACACGTAATTCACACATTTTATTATCCCTAATTTTGTCCTTTTAATTATATTAGTTTATTAAATTAATATATTTTATTTTATTTTGTAGGATTTAATATTTGTTGCAATAAAGTCAAAATCTTGGTGTTCAAGCGATATTTAATGCTCTTATTCATATAAGGAATACCCAATAAGAATTCGACAAGGAGAAGGAAAGAGGTGGAACGATCTTAGTGTGCAATTCAAATCCAATAAGAGAAAGAAAAGTTTATCTATAAGATCTTTTTGAGAAGTTGATTGCGCCACTAGGAAGTTGAATCCTACATGGAAAGGGAACCAAAGTGTCCAAGTTCAATGAATCTAAATTAGGGTTCAAAGTTATTTTCCCTATAAATAGGCCTTTTGTTTTAAAGAGAAAGGCACCACTTGTTATTTTCTTTTTCTCAGTTTTTCACTAGTGTAGGAAGGAGTAAGATATTTAGAGTTTGTCTTTTCTCTTATTCCAATCAGTTGTGGTACTACTGTCAAGGAGTATTTGTCACTTTCTTTTATTTATATAATAGAAATTCTCTTTTTAATTATTATTCTTATTTCATGCGAATAGTAGTACTAATATTATTTGTTTTTGTTTTTAATTCCATGGCTAGCTAAATTTCTAATACCTAGGATTATGATGAAACTAAATATTTCATAAAAATATTTTCTTTCCGCTCCAAAATTAATGCCTAATTATTTTCGCCTTCATATTTTCCTCCGCATAAATTGCATATGATTTTTATATTGATTGCGAGGTTTTGATAAGTTATAGTTAATCTGTGAATTTTTCATAACTTATGCTTGCCCATATTAATTATATGAATCATTATTTTTAAAGGGAATGAGAAATAATTTAGGAAATGATTTAGGAAATAAGAAATTATTTATTATGTTAATATTTGGTGGATTCTAATTCCTAGGTATCTTTTCTCATTAATAGTTTTCGTCATTAATTAATAGTTTGCATAATTTAGTTAAAAAATCTTCTCCACCATTTTTGTTTCTAATTTGCCTAAAATATTAATTAAGGATATATTAAAGAATTAATCTAGTCTCTGTGGGTTCTACCTGTACTTGCCAGTTCTTTAATTCGACACTGTGCACTTGCAGTACATAATTTTAACACATCAAGTTTTTGGCGCCGTTGCCGGGGACTAGAATTAATTTTTATTTATTCCTTAATTTTTATTTATTCGAATCAGTTTTAACTCATTTTTTTTCTTTCTCAGGATTATTGAAGCGGATCGAAGGAGCGAAAAGATAAAGATTTTGTTGATGCGCTTTCTTCGATACTTCGTATCTCCATATTTTTTTTTGAAATAAAAAAAATAGTAGTTTAGTTTTTTTATATATATTTTTTATTTATCGCATTCATGCATTCACTCACGTAGAGCACATCCTGTTAGGTTTTATTTTTTTATTTTCTTTTTTGTCAAATATAAATTGTGGTGATTACTGGAGGATTGAGGTACGTCAAAATTTCTCCTTCTTTCGTAATTCACATAGTTTTAGGATATTTTATTTGTTTAAAGTTGTTTTTTTATTTGTGCATTTTCATCTTTAATCTAACATTAAGGGCACAAACCTGTAACAAGATAAGGTGGGGATTTCATCACCTTTCCTCGCCCACAAACAATTGAATTTGCATTTTGCATAACCATGACCTAATAAAATCAAGTAGACGTTGGCCCCTAGGACTCTCGAGCTCAATTAGGACAAGAAACTCCAAGAGGAGTCTGAATTTTAAATTAATCAAACTACTGGTGTCTAGACAAGTGGTTCAAAAGGTATACGCCTAAAGATTGTGTGGTTATTCAATTAATCACCGTTTCTACGGAGAGACTCCCACCTTTCTTACACTTACCTGGCTAGTGGTGTGATTAATTTCGAATTTGGTGGACCTTACGGTGTAACTTGGAACAGTTAGGAGCTGTCTAGATTTTATTTAGGTTGACCTTAGAAGTAAATTTATTTTTATTTATTTTTTTCTTTTTTCTTTTTGTTTTTTCTTGTGCTTATCTGCTTATTTGCTAAGTAATGTATGTAAAAAGTGTGGATTAGGGACGAAACATCCCGATTAGTGAGAAAACTTGATTTTTTGGATTTCACTTTAAAAGATCTCACTTTAACAAAAATGGAGGGTGCCCAAACTGTTTCTTTAAGGGATCGATGTTATCCTTCCCGCTCTGCCCAACCTTCATGTATTAGTCTACCACCGGTAACTGGTAACAATTTTGAACTTAAGCCGCATTTTATAAATATGTTACCTAGGTTTACGGGGATAGAAGATGCATATTTATTTATTCAAGAATTTGAGGAAGTTTGTGCCCTAATGAAAATTCAACAATTGTCTGATGACTCAATTAGGCTAAGATTTATAACATTTTCTTTAAAAGATAATGCTAAAAAGTGGTTATATAGCCTACCAAATAATTCCATATCAACCTGGGAGGGATTTGTCGTTACATTTCTAAAAAAATATTTTCCAAATCATAAAACTGCTAAATTTAGGACTGCAATTCATCAATTTTGCCAACTTGAAAAAGAGTCCTTTTGGAAATATTTTGATAGATTTAAAAATTTGTTATCCTAGTGCCCACACCACGAAATTGAGAAATGGAGATTGTGTCAAATTGCTTACGAAGGTTTAGACTATCCCACTAAAACAATGTTAGAGTCAATGTGTCAAGGGGATTTTTGGAATAACGATGAGGAAAAGGCTTGGGAGTTTTTAGAAGACTTAGCAGAAAAAACCATGCAATGGGAAACCACCCGAGAGACCGATAAACCTAGTTCATCTAGGGGTGTTCATATAATTGACAATTCAATTGCTACCGAAGCTAAGTTGGCCGGTGTACTTAAAAGACTTGACGCTTTAGAAATTAGGGGACAATCACACGTGAACCAAGTCTCAACACCAACACATTTGTGTCTAAGTAATTCACCAAGCCATGTTATTGATTCAACAAAAAGTTGTGGACAATGATAATCTTCCATGTTTAGATAATGAGATCATATCTCCCATTTCAGATAATGCATGCGTTAATCCAGTGGTGCCTAAACATGGTATAACAATTATTTAAAATGATAAAAATGTTTTAGTGCCCCTTGGTAACGAATATGGATGGCAAGTTTGGATAGCTTTTATGAAGTTAGAATTTTTTAAAAGGAACTATCATTCTTCGTTATCCTTCCTTGACTCAATTTTAAAAGAATCAGTCGAGTATGCTCACAATTGTTCTTCCATTGCAAATTTTAACTATTTCTAATTACCCAGACCTCCTGAAAATCATACAAAATCCACTCTAGGTTGTCTGTTTGTATCATTGATCATTTACAGTCGCATTGTTTTTAGGATGCATACAATTTGTATATATGTACATTTGTTTTCTTTCTCACCACATTTTCTTGCAGAACAAATGGCCCGCATTCAAGGTATAATTTTTTTCACATCTTTGTTCTCTTTTCTTTATTTACATACGTTGAGTAGAAGATCGTATGCGGTTACGAGTGCGACGTTGTTAAACAAAGACCCATTTCATATGATTTATAAATGATAGAGTTAAAAACTCTAGGGACCCACGTGATGATGTCAAATATACGCGTAGAACCGACTTTAATCGATAAAGTTAAGACTGCTTAAGCTATAGACCAGGAGCTGATGAATATGAAGATGAAAGTACAAGAATGTGTTATTCCAGAAGCAAGGGTCGATGAAGAGAGAAAATCTCAACCCTCGATTTATTTCTCCATTTAAAATCCTCGATTGAGTAGGAACTGTAGCCTATAGACTCTTTTTACCGCCAAGTATGTCTCGTGTTCATAATATTTTCCACATATCCACGCTACGTAAATATCTGAAAGACCCGAACCACATTATTGAGTTAGAACCAGATGAGATAGTCGAAGATTTAACGTACGAGGAGGTACTTGTCAAGATCTTGGATAGAAATGAGCATGTCCTACGCTTAAAGGTTATACCTCTAGTCAAAGTTTTATGGATCGAAACACCACGTATGTAAGTCAATTTCGAGGAAGAAATTTCATAAGGAGGAGAGGTTGTAAGACCCCAACTTTTTATAAATAAAGATTTAATTTCTCTAATTATTATTTCAAAATAGTAAGGGGTTGATTCGATTAATGTGGTTAGTTATGGGTAAAATGCGCAAATATTTTTAAGCAAGTGGTTATAAAATACTCATTGTTAACACTGTTAGAATACCGAGTGGTTAAAATATAGTAATACGCGGTGTTGCACAATAGCACACGGTATTAATTATTGATTCTTACGTAAGAAGTCACTACTCAATAATTGTTACAGTAATTACTGTTCAATATTTTATTTTATTGACTCAATAATTGCTACATTGATATTTTATATTATTGATTCACTAATTGTCACTGCATAGTATTTCCCATTATCAGATCAATAATTCATGTTATTTGAATAATATTATTAGATAACATTATTGGCAATGTCTAAGGAAGTTCTGTCTATGAAAGAGATTTGGTCACCTAATTGCGCGCCAGTAAGGAGAAATCCTTATCGGAAAGCCCCTTCTTTCTAGGGAACGACCTGGTTGTCATTGTTGTGATTTTGTAATATTATTAGTGAATAATTAATTATTGATAATATGATAAGAAAATATTTATTTAATGAAGAAATTTTTAAAGAGACAATTATTAAGAGTTGATATTTTATCTTTTTTGATAAAATAATTTATTCAAATATATTATTTCAATATTATATTATAAGTGTATGATGTAATAATATAATAATATAATAACGGTGATGTTTTTACAATGAATGCATGATATATGAATTAATGAAGAGGATGAAAGCAAATTGGGTCCGGAGTATTTTTGTTACAAAAAAACATGTTGGTGGGCCCCATTTTTGATTGAAATTTGATTATAGTCTGCACAAGATCACCCGTGTGTGGATTTCGGTCATTTTCCCTTTAAAATTTGGAAAAACTTTCTACTACAAAGTTGTAGAGAATTAAATTTCTTATGGATTGGACATAAGATTTGAATTTTTCTGATAAAAGGGCTAGTTATTATAAATTATTGAAGTTCTGAAATAATTAATTTTTGGAGTTTTAAATATTTTTTAAGAAAAACATTTTTTTCATGTTGGTGGGCTCCACTGGTGTGCTAAAATCAAATTTTCAAGGAGGTGTGCGGATTTTTTTTTATAAAATGCTATTTTATTAAATTTTCTGCTTTGGTGTTCTAAGCATTTTCCTATAAATATGGTGCTTAGGTTAGAATTGAAAATCATACCAGAATTTGAAGTTTCTCTCTTTATAATATCGAGCGTATTTGTGTGAGTATTTAGATACTTTGAGAGTTGATAAGCAGTGCAAATTTTTTTCAGCATTATATCCTATATTCCAGCCGAAGTACTATTCTTTTGAAGTAAGGGATGTTATTTTTTTCATAAATGATATTATTTCTTTTAATATCATTATACCGAAATATTGTTATGAATTTTATTTTGAAATTTTTACCTATTCGTGCCGGGGTTACCATTCACGTATACGACACTATTCACGTATACTGCACTATTCACAAAAAAATTAAATTTTCTTTTCATTGTCCAAGTTGTATGTTATGGTTCGTATCTTTGATTGGATCTATGTTTTGAACTTTATTCTTGAATTTTGCTCCACAATTGATTATTATGAAGTATTCTTGAACTTGGATAAACTAAATTACGAATCCCTAGTTGTGTCCTTTATCTCACTGGATTCGTTCTTTAAAATATTTTTCATCATCATCAGTCTTAAATGGTGATACTTGATGAATATCTTTGGCCTGTAGTGAAAAGATGAATGATTACCTGATGAATATTTTTGGCCCGTAGTGCAAAGATGGACAGGTGTTGAGATGAACATGACCAACTAGTGATACGAATGAATATCTTTGGCCCATAGTGCAAAGATGAATATTTGATTCAAGATGTATATTGACTGATGTTACAGGGATAAAATATTGATGATGGACTTTAAAATCATAGAAGATAGTAGACTTCATTCTCTACTTAACTCTTCTAATGAATTATTATTTCCGCTGCAGTTATTGATCTATAACTTATTGTCTATTATATTCTATCAGATTTTTCCCTGTTGAGGACTAAGAATAATTTGTTCTTCATTATCTTAGTCATAATATTCTTTACTGGGCTAGTTGTGCTCATCCTTTTCCTTTTTGTTCCATTTTTCTTCTCAGGAGGCGAGAATATAGCGGGAACTAGTCGGGGAGTAGAGTGATGGTTAAAGACAATTGATATAGCAGTCCTCACTATTTTGTAAAATAGTGTATCAATAATTTTAATGAGGACTTATTTGAGTTTGGATATTGTCTAGAAGACAATATTTGTAATAAAACTCATAGTATATGTGTTGTCGTATTTTGTACGACAATTGTAATAATGAAGTTGTAGTTGTTTTTGTACCATGTATTTGGCGACTCAGAATGGGTTGTGTGGACCTATTTTGTGGGCGTCACATCTGATACCAAATGTGATGCCCCAAAAAATAGGTCCATACAACCTATTTTGAGTCACCAAATACATAATACAAAATTCAAATACAAACAACTATTAAAATGTCGTTCAAAATATGACCACACATACTATTAGTTTGAATACAAATATTGCACTGTACATAATACGGCAATATCCAATCTCAAATTAAGTTTTCATTACACTATTTCACAACATAGTGAAGACTTCTATAGTAACTATCTCGGACCATAACTCTATTCCCTGACTAGTCCTAGTTACACTTTCATTTTCTTAGAAGAACAATGGAATAAAAAGGAAAAGGGTGAACTCAACTAGCCTAGTAAAGAATATTATGACTAAGATAATGAAGAATAAATTATATTTTGCCTTCAAAAATGATAAATCATATAAAATATAATGGACAACAAGTTTTAGATCAACAACTGCAGCGGAACAAACAATCCATTAGAAGAGTCAAGTAGAGAATGATATCTACTATCTTCTATGATTTAAGGGTCCATCATCAATATTTTATCCCTGTAACACCAATCAATAATTATGCAAATCAACATTTTATCTTTGCACTATGGGCCAAAGATATTTATTTGTATCACCAGTGATCATGATCATGTCAAACACCTGTCCATCTATGCACTACGGGCAAAAAAGAGAACTTTCACCGCAGATTTTTATCTGTAACATTAAAGGTCATGATTATACCAATACACAATTCATGGTCATAATCATACCATTCAATAGTCCATTTATGCACTTCAGGACAAAGATGACTTTCACCACAATATAAGCATAAGGATGATGACAATGAAATAAAGAATAAATCAAGTGAGATCAAGGATAAATATTAAATATTTATAATTTAATTTATCCATAGTTCAAGAATGTCCAAATTATCAACATGAAGACTAATTGTGGAGTAAAATTCAATAATGATATTTAAGATTCGTATTTCAAAGATAATTTGGACAATAAAAAAACTAAATTTTGTCGTGAATAGTACTCCAGCATGAATAGTACCCTAGATGAATAGTACTTCGGTATGAATACTAGCCCGGATAAATAGTACTCCGGCATGAATAATACTCTAGTATGAACAGTACCACGGATGAATAGTACCCCGAAATGAAAAGATTAAAATTTAATAAGAAAGTTCCTAGACCAATATTCTAGTGAAATGTTAGATGAAGCATAAACCTCAAGGAATTTCTAATCATTTCAGGATTTATAGAAGCAATACTTACCATAGTAAGTTTAAATATAGGAATATGAAATGAAATAATATCACTTGCATAATATGAAGTATAAAAGAAAATGATATACCTTAAGAGTATTGAAAGAAAATTAAATCCTTTACCTTAGTAGAAAACTAGATCTGACTTGGTATAACGGATACTATCCTGAGAAAATCTTGCACTATAAACTACACTCAAAGTATTCTTATACTCAAAAGAAATAATCACAATATTATAGAATAAGAATTTAAGTATTGTGATGATGTTGGTCTTGATTGCTCATCCAAGCAATCCTATTTATAGTGCAATAGACGGAGAAGGTTTGTCAAAATTGACAGGAAATTAGGCAAGGTTTGAAAAAAAATGATTGCAATCACTAACCAATTATTTTGCTCCCATGCTCCAACCACTCAATTTCCACCAATCAAATGCCTCATGGGAGAAAATAAGTCACATGTGTACCAAGCACATGGTTTTGAAAAAGGAAGTGCAGTACACCGATTTTAAAAAACAAAGGAATACAAAGCCAAGCTTCTCACCTCCACTTACCTTTAACAAATTCATATGCCTGCAAATCTTATATTATAATAATACTGTTATTTCAAAAGTTATAAATTATAAATTATACTATTATTTTATCACATTATACTATTCTAATGTAATATTATAATAATATATTTAAATGAATATTTTATCGGAGAATATAATATGTCAAACTTTCAACAAATGTTTTATGCTAAATTCCTCCATTTATAAAATTGAAAAAAATATTTACTTATCATATTTATCAACAATTTTTATTCATCAATTATTATTCACAATTAATATTACAAAATTATAATATTGACAACTAGGTCTTTCCCCAAGAAGGAGAGGGTTTTTCGATAAAGATTTCTCCTTATTGACACACAATTATATAACCTAACCCTTTCCTCAACAGAATTTTCTAGACATTATCAATAATGCTATCTAATAATATCATTTCAATAATATGAGTTACTGCGTCGTGACAATTATTGATTTAATAATATAAAATATTGTGCAGATGTTACTGTAATAATTATTGAATCAATAATATGAGATACTATGCAGCTGTTACTGTAGCAATTATTTAATCAATAATCAAAAATACTATGCAATACCGTGTAATACTATGGAACAACGTGTATTACTGTACTTTTATCACCGGGTACTTCAACAGTATAGGTAAAAGTTTTGCCGTTATTTTATAAAAAGGTTATTTTTGTCACTTTCTATATCCAATAGTTATTTCGTTATGTGGTTCACCAATGATTGCGCTTTCGTATGAATATTCCCCGTCAAAAAGAATATTCCCCGACCAAACGAATATTTTTCGGCAACTGTTTACTTTGTATAATTTGCACATATCACCCACAACTATAACATTAATTAAATCAACACCTTACTATTTAGAATAATATATATATATATATATATATATATATATCAAATCTTATTCATAAAAAGTTAGGGTCTTACAATATATCATTGTTAAATATACTAATTATATATTTAACAATGATCCGTGTGTGTTTTAATTTAAACTCATAAGAATCGATATAAGTAAAGGACTTCTATAAGAAATAAAAGAGATAATTTAGCTAAAATATAGTAATTTAAACTTTATTATAAAATAGACCAATATTATGTATGTGTTTTAATTTAGGCTCATAAGAATCAATATTAGTAAAAAACTTCTATAAGAAATAAAATTGTTATAAAATATATAAGTTACTCTTAAATTTTTTCAGGATCATAAATAATGTTTTAGTTATGGTTAAATTCTAAATTTAAAAAGTTTTTATTAGTAGATAATAAAATAAAATCATGAGGCTTTAAAAAGTGTTTTACTAATAGTTAAATTCTAGTCCTCATACCAAAAGACCAAAGACCAAAAACTTAGTTTACCTTATTTAATATATGTATATAGATTTGAGTATTTTAGATATTATATGATTTATTATTTTTATAATTTTATTGTTTAAGATTAGATAAATTCATATCACTTTTAAATTTGATAATATGTTAAAATTGGATAATATTTTACAATTCAATAAAGAATTACTATTATAGAATTACTACTAAATCAGAAAGTGAGCTGTATCTTATGTTACGTAAAACGTACGTATCTATGATACAATATAATTTACGATATGATCATATATATTTTAAAGTTAAATGTAAACATGATAAGAGTTAAAATAGAGAGTAGATCCTCTGTCCCCATTTTTTCTATCTCTTTGTGTTCCCCACTTAAATTTTGATATTTGACATTTTATTTAATTTTAAAGTTAACTAGATACAAACCTCCGCATTGCGGCGGGATTATTTAATTTTTAATAAATTAAAATATAATAAGAATATGGTAGATTGTTGTGCGATGATCAAAAACATTACCCATAAATATATTCATTTGTTTTTACCCATAAAACAGATGAATATACATTGTAGAGGGTAGTGTTGAGATAAAGTAGTGATTTTATTAAATAATAATTAATTACAAAGGATAATATCAAAACAATTGATATTATCAAAATAATTTAGATTTTTAATGATTTAGGGATTATAAATCTAAAAATTAAGAGAATGACATTATGCTATTAACCTGCTTAGATTTGTAGTGATTTAGAAGATTATAAATCCAAAAATTAATTAATAGCATAAAGTAATGATTTTATTAAATAATAATTAAATTACAAAAGATAATATCAAAACAGTTGATATTATCAAAATAATTTAGATTTGTAGTGATTTAGGGGATTATAAATCTAAAATTTAGGGGAATGAATTAGGATTTGTTTTCATCCTCATTTGTGTTAGGTTAGTTGGACAATTTTGTTAAAGGTCTTAAGGAACATTAATTAGACAAGACACGTGTTGAATTGTGGGAATGACAGGTGTCAAGTTATGGTATATATATAATAGATAATAGATTAGTGTTAAGTAAGGGTTTAGGTGTCAAAAGTTAAGTGAAGGGACACAAATGAGACAAAGGGAAAATGGAGACAAAGGATCACTCTCGTTAAAATAACATGCTAGAATGGTTTTATTCACTGATTTTTTGGTAGGCGATGCGATTCACAACTGATTTTTTGGTAGGCGATGCAATTCACAATTTAGATGTCGGAACCTAACATTGCAATTAAATTATCAGTGTATTCGCATGCATCCGTAGCCAAACTGTTAAATTATTGGCATCATTACTAAATTATATCATTTGAGCTTTTGAGAGCTAACGCTTAATCTTCTGTTTATAAGAGCAGTATCCAAGTCTAACTTCTCCCCCAGGGAAAAAAATGGAGAAGGAGATTCACATAGTAATGCTACCCTGGTTAGCTTTTGGCCATATGATCCCCTTTTTTCAGCTCTCTTTAGCCTTAGCCAAAAAAGGCCTTCGCATTTCATTTATATCAACCCCAAAAAATATCACAACTCCCTAAAGTCCCTTTTGAATTAGCACATCTCATAAATTTGGTAAAACTCCAATTGCCCAATGTTGCTACTTGTAATTTCATTTTACCAAATGATGCTGAGGCCACCGTGGATCTTTCGCCGGAAAATGTGCAGTACTTAAAGATCGCATATGATCTTCTTGCACAACCATTTAAGCAATTTGTTTCCGGTCAGTCGTCGGATTGGATTATAGTTGACGCAATCCCTCGCTGGGCAGTTGATGTAGCTCAAGAATGCGGCGTCCCGTTAATTTTTTTCTCTGCGTATAATGCTGCCGCTTTGGCCTTCTTAGGCCCGCCGGAATTCCTAACCGGAGATGCTCAAAAAAGTGTAAGGCCATCACCTGAAAGTCTGACGATATCGCCGGAGTGGGTCAGTTTCCGATCATCCGTGGCTTTCCGAATGTATGAAGCAATCGGGACCCATCATGGACTCTATGGAGAAAATGTAACGGAAATTAAAGATGCTCAGCGTATCGCAAGTGTAATCCAAAGCTGTTATGCTATGGCAATCCGTAGTTGCCCTGAAGTTGAAGGGGAGTACTTGAATTTACTAGGAAATATCAACGGAAAACCAGTGATTCCGGTGGGTTTACTTCCGCCTGCGCCACCAGGAGAGAGAGAATATGTGGCGCCGTGGAATTTGATGTTTAGTTGGCTGGACAAACAAAAATCAAGGTCAGTTGTGTTTGTGGGATTTGGTAGTGAGTGTAAACTTAGTAAAGACCAAGTTTACGAGATAGCTTATGGGTTGGAAATGTCCGAATTGCCTTTCATATGGGTACTTCAGAAACCTGAGTGGGCTTTCCATGATGCTAGTACCGCTACTCCTTCGGGTTTTATTCAGCGGACAGCCGAAAAAGGGGTGGTTCATATAGGTTGGGCGCCACAAAGGGAGATTTTAGCTCATCCTTCAATCGGAGGATCTTTGTTTCATTCTTGATGGGGATCTGTAATTGAAATGCTTCAATATGGGCATTGCCTTGTGGCATTACCCTTTGTTTTCGACCAAGGACTAAATGCAAGGATGCTTGTAGACAAGGGGTTGGCTATTGAAGTGGAGAGACGCGAAGATGGATCGTTTAGTCGAGATGACATAGCCAAGTATCTGAGACGGGCTATGGTTTCAAACGAAGGAGAAGACTTAAGAAACAATGCGAAAGAAGCTGCATTAGTTTTCGGGGATCAGAAGCTGCATCAGGAGCACTATATTGATCAGTTTGCTCAATTACTTAGGAATGATCATACTGCTGTTACAAAGTGTCATACATCAGACAAAGTAGAAGGTTGACAATTTACTCGATGTAACTACTTCCTTTTGATTAATCGGTACCTTATATATAATAGGCCAACAAGTGATCCTCTTATGAGTTGTGTCATAATTTATTAAAAATAATTGTAAGTTAACTTGAATGGTTAATCTTTTTATGACTGTTTATGTATCACAATTGTAGTTAATTTGATTCCTAATTAATAGTGGGTAAACTCGAGTGGAACTGAGCTATCTCGGGCAATATCAAATCCTTTAGTAATTGATATATATATATATATATATATATATATATATATATATATATATATATATATATATATATAATGCCTAAAAAGTTAAAATAAAAGAATTTAACTGTCAATGCTTTTAGTGTCTATGGCGACGGTTCCTCAATTCGTCATTAAAGACTACATGTAGCTATGGCTGACGGATCGAACTGTCGCCATAGACACCAAAGACGACATTTCGTCTTTGGTTTGCTTGCTTTAAGGTTCGCTTTAGCTTTAAGATATATATATATATATATATATATATATATATATATATATAGAAGGATCAAGAACATACCCTTTATCTAATCTCACCTAAGCTCATTTTCTTTTTAGCGACGGACGCCATGATTGATTGGGATTACAACTGTCGCGTCTATACTTTTAAATACGCTATATGTTGTCCGTCGCTAAAAGTATAGACGACTTATAACAGATGACCTAACCGTCGTCGTGTCCGTCGCAAAAAGGGGGTGAGTCAGTGAGTTGGATAAGGGTGAGCTTAAGATCCTGATCAGATATATATATATATATATATATATATATATATACACACACACACACACACACACACACACACATTAAAATCCGCTTCTCCAAATAATCGGAAGGAAAGCGAACTAAGAAGTTCAGTTATAGTCATTGAAATATATAGTAGTATTAACAAGACCAATTAATGAATAAAACTGGAACAACTTATCTGGTATACGAAAAAAGCCGAGACGTAGCAAAGCTACTATCCTAAAAAGTGATTCCGCCCTCACTGGTTATAAACCTTTGGTACAGATGAGCTCCAATGGCGTTCACCCTCTAGGATTCAACGGCGAAGCCTTCAATTGTGTGTACTTACAGAAGAAGACTATAGACCTGTCTTTGTGGATTGCCCAGAATATATGAACAAAGTATATGAATAATGATAAGATAAGGAGAACAGATTGTAGACTGTATATTATATTTTCTCTGAGGAGCAAAGTCGGTTTATATAAGGAGAAGAAGAACGTTGCAAAATATAACGTTGGGAAAAAATGGCTAATGAATGTTGGGAAATAAATAGTTATTTACGTTAATGAACGTTTAATGAAAACGGCTAGGGTATTAAATTTAGGCTTAGTACTAAAAGAAATAAAAGTTAGGGATTTAAGCAAAATAGTGAGCTACCTGGGTGCAACTGCAAGACATAATTCGACTAGATTGGCACCCCCCTGTGCTGGCGTAATGTGCGCACACACGCACTAAGGTTTTCTGACCAAAAGTCCAAGAACCAAGCTTGGCCTAGCCCAATTCCTTAGCCGTCCTCATGTGCGCGAGCCCATCCCTTTTTCCCAAGCAAGTTACTAAATCCAAGCCAACATGTACTAATATACACAAAGAATATTTTCAAAATAGATGATATGGGACTATGTCAAAACTATAAATTTTGGAGCATAACCAACAATCCCCCACATGATCCAAAATTATCAAAGAGAGAAAAATTAAAAAGAAGTGAGAAGGGCAATGGATTTTAGATACATAACGTCGATACCTTGTGGGTTTGAATTGACACTTAGTGGAACAAGCTCATGATTGTAGATTATAGGTGAACTATATTCTTGAACCCTTTATCTATGATACAAATAATTGAACTCACACACATATCTAAAAATCCAGAATCCACACAAGTCAGCGGTTGGGCGCGTTCTAGGCCATGCGCCATATCCTAGATTTTCAAAAGGCTCTAGAGAGTTTGCCAAAGACTCTCATAGGAAGCTGCCTACATCTCCACCTTTATATAGGTGAACCCATCAAGTGTAAACTGACATACACCACCCTTTAGGGCTATGAGTTTCATTAAGAATCTAAATGATTCATCCCATCACAATTTGTCAGTAAGCACCACATACACACAGGGAGAAATATAAATAATTGTAGTGCTTTAATTAAATAATTACTTAACTTGTTGTTACCCATTGAACCCAATTCATAGGAAGCCAATTAATGGGTTGGGTTTCCATCACATATTATTTACTCAAAATATTGGCAATAATCTCATCCCTCTTGATGCTTCTTGGACTACCTTTTTACTCAATCCCTTAGTAAGCGGATCCGCTAGGTTCTTTTCAGACCTCGCAAATTTCATGAAAATAACCCCGTTACTGATCAGTCCTCATACAATATTATGCCTCAAGCAAATATGTCTCTGTTTTCCATTATAAACACGGTTCATTGCCCTGCCAACAGCTGCTTGAGAATCATAATGCAAAGAAATAGAAGGAATCGGCTTAGACCACAATGGTATATCAACCAATAAATTCCTTATCCACTCTACTTCTGTACCTGCCAATTCTAAAGCAATAAATTTAGATTTCATAGTAGATCTAGCAGTACAAGTTTGTTTAACATATTTTCAAGAAACAGCTCCTCCACCTAAAGTAAACACATAACCACTAGTGGGGTTTGTTTCATCATTATCAGATACCCAATTAGCATCACAATATCCTTCTAAAACACTAGGATGACCAGTAAAATTTACACCTACATTAATTGTTCCTTTTATATATCTCATTAGTCGTGACAATGCATTCCAATGATCTTGTGAAGGATTATGTGTATATATGCTAAGTCTACTAATGGCATATGCAATATCAGGCCGAGTACAGTTCATCAAATAAATTACACTACCAATGATTCTAGCAAATTCAATTTGTGCAATACCATTCCCTTTATTTTTCTTTAAATTCACACTAGAGTCATAAAGGGTTCTAAATGGCTCTTCATTAAAGAAATTAAATTTCTTAAGAATATTTTCTACATAATGAGACAATGATAAAACTAAACCATTTGCATGTTTATTTATTTTCATGCCAAGAATCAAATCTGCTTCTCCTAAATCTTTCATGTCAACTTTAGAAGATAAAAAATCTTTATTAGTTTTCACAACTTTCTCATCAGTACCAAATATTAGCAAGTCATCCACATATAAACAAATAATCACACCACAATTTCCATTGAATCTACTATAAACACAACTATCAAATTCATTTGTCACAAAATTATTAGACAAGAGAGTTTTATTAAATTTGTCATTTCATTGTTTTGGTGCTTGTTTTAAACCATACAAAGATTTTACAAGTCTACACACTTTTTGTTCTTCACCTGAAACAACAAACCCTTCAGGTTGACACATATATATTTCTTCATTTAACTCTCCATTCAAAAAGGCAGTTTTAACGTCCATTTGGTGGATTATCAATTTATGAATAGAAGCCAAAGCAATTAAAATTCTTATAGTTGCTAATTTAGTTACTGGTGAGTAAGTGTCAAAATAATCAAAATCTTCCTTTTCAATAAACCCTTTTGCTACAAGTCTTGCCTTAAATTTATCAATAGACCCATCAACTTTTAACTTCTTTTTAAAGACCCATTTACATCCAATAGGTTTACATCCTCTAGGCAAATTAACTAGTTCTCATGTATGGTTAGACATGATAGAATCTAGTTCATTATTAATAACATCCTTCCAAAAATTTGCATCAATTGATTTCATTGCTTCTTCATAAGTTTTAGGGTCATCTTCAGTTATAAAAGCAGTTATAAAATCTAGACCAAAAATTTTCTCAAAAAGTTGCCTTTTACTTCTAGTCATAGCAGGTACAGGTTCTTTATCTTTCTTTTTAAGATGTTCACCTGAAGCAGGATTACCCTTATCTCTTATTTTCATTGGAAATATATTTTCAAAAAATTTTGCATCTTTTGTTCCAAAATTGAATTATTTTGATAATTATTAGTTGCATCTTTAATTACCAAAAATCTATAAGCAACACTATTAGAGGCATATCCAATAAAAATGCAATCCATTGTTTTAGGTCCAATTTTATTTCTTTTAAATTCTGGTATAGCTACTTTAGCTAGACACCCCCACACTTTAAGATACCCCAAATTAGGTGCATGTTTCTTTCATAAATGATATGGTGTAGAGTCTATCCTTTTATGTGGAACTCTATTTAAAATATGATTTGCATAAAGGCTAGGACTGAGCAAAAAACGGATATAACCGAATTACCGAACCGAACCGAAATAAATTAACCAAATTTTTTTGATAATTCGGTTATTTTTAATATTTCGGTTATATCCGAAATTATATACGATTTTTGGTTAGTTTATACGGGTATCATTTTTAGATTATTTGGTTTACCCGAATAACCAAACAAAGCATTGCACGGTTTGCACATTTGCACACAAAAATCACTTAAAATAAATAAAGTAATACTAATGACTATTGACTCAGCTCAGCGTACTACTAGCCCCAGCCCCAGTCCCCAGACTCTGAAGTCGAACTCTCATCTCAAGTCTCAAACTCTCAATCTGATTATCTGAATCTCTCAATCTCATCCCAAATCCAGAATCCAGATCTCGAAGACTCGAACTCAGAATCGGAAGTCGGTGACGATGGGAGTCCTCCTCCTTTTCTTAATTTCTTCTTGT